>JASANC010005851.1:0-40220 GCA_030248135.1 Theristus sp. LFF4_11 | reverse complement strand
AAAAAGGTGATTAAAAAAAACAAAAATGCCGATTTCAAAAAAAATTCAAAAAATTTTCCTCTAATATGCTCTGAAAACCTCAATTTTGGCACAATTTTTCGAAAGTCAAAAATTTTCTTTGATATTACCTCGTAAAACCTTTAGCACTAGCAGTCGATTTTGGACCGTTTTACCAACTGATTTCAGGTTTCAACAGCATCTGCGATGAAGTTTTTGAGCGTCCCAAAGGTTGGCTTACCATTTCCGATGCAGATAAGGTGACGATTCGCCTCGCAATCTAAATTTGAGCGTCCGAGCTGCTCCGTTTGCAAGCGTTACGTTGTCTGGTTGCCGTTTCGTGTCCTGCCGTCGCGACACATCATCAGAATTGATCGAATTTCAAGCCGGTATGTGTATTTTCACTTGGGCTGGGTACAATTAGAGATGTCAAGAAAAGAAAAAATTTCTATTTTTTTTAAATTTTTTTTAAATGAAAGTTGTTCAGAATTTTTCAGGGAGTCCGAATATCACCATCTGAGGAGCCACCGACTTACCATATGACCCCCACTCATATGGGAGGAGGGTGAAAATTTCAGACTTGGTTTCGGCGACCCCATTTTCCCACCGACGACATCACGTCTCGTGTTTTGCCTCTCAATTCACCTCAAATAACACGGAAACAAGTTCAACAACAAACCGGTGTGATCATGCTGACGACACGAGGCGAAACAGCAACGAGCAACCAACGAAGTTACGCTTGCAGTGGCAGACAGTGCAATTTCGACCTTTCGAGATCCTGAAAAACGATGCGTAAAGGTGAGTTCTCTGCTTCTATCTCACCTTAGCGACATCGGAATTTGTTGAACTAGCCTTTGCGACGCTCAAGTACTTCAATGCGCGAGTCGATCATCACTCACCAAGGCTGAAAACAGTCGATAAATCAATCCAGAATACCACCTGCAGCGTTGAAGACTAAGTGACAAGGTAAAGTCAAAGAAAATTTTTGTTGAACTTTCGAAAAATTATGCCAAAAACGGCATGCGGTCGATCCGGTACCGGTCGATCCGGTACGGTCGATCCGGTACCGGTCGATCCGGTACCGGTCGATCCGGTACCGGTCGATCCGGTACCTGGCAATTTTCTGGGGCGGTCGATCCGGTACCAGGTCGATCCGGTACTCGGTCGATCCGGTACCAATTGAAATTTTCAACTGTTTTAGCATTCAATTCAATTTGTTTCTGATTTGTTTTCCATTTTTCTTCGTTTCTCTCATTTTATCTGATGTCTGAAACATTTTACCGCAGGTTTTTTCGCGGGAAATATGAAAATAAAAACAACAGACATTTTTCCTCAACTCCAAAAGAGAACCGAATCAGTCTTCATAGTTTTATTTTGTTCTCCTTTTCTTGCTGAGCTGATAATTTTACAAATTTTCACCGTCTTGGAGCTTTATTCTTCTGGAAAATAGTTCAGAAAATAAAAAAAAAACATATGGTACACTTGTTTTGCTTTTTTCAGAATCAGATTACGATTCCCAAAACCAACCAAGTGTCGCAAGTCGTCGTCGTCTCATCATCTCATATCGTATCATCAACAATCGTATCAACAATCAACCAAAGAAAAATCGAAAACATAACGAATTGGACGCTAAAAACCCGTAAAACTGCTGAAAATTTCAATTGGTACCGGATCGACCGAGTACCGGATCGACCTGGTACCGGATCGACCGCCCTAGAAAAATGCCAGGTACCGGATCGACCGGTACCGGATCGACCGGCACCGGGAGCGTAATATCATAAAACGTGCCAACCACCCCGTTGTTAAAAAAATTAATAAATTCTAATTGAAAACTAAAGGAATATTTCTACTGCAATAAAAATTTGATCAGGTTATTGATATATTGACATTGATTTTGATTAAAAAATGCTTGCGGCTTGCTTTATCTTCAATCTTTTTACTAAAAGTTGGCAAATATCAGTTGAACCAGTACCGTGGGCGAGGGGGGGTGGGGGGGGTACACCCCCCAGAGCAGTACCGAAGACGAGGGGGCAGTACCGTGGGCCCAAAAAAATTTCGAGGGGGGGGGGTATGGTACCGTGGGGGGGGGGGGGGGGTGCCGACAAAATGAGAGGGGGGGTCCAACCAACCTATGGTAACGTGGGACCCCCCCCCCCCCCCCCAGGGGGGTCCCATGGGGGGGGGGTGCATATTTTCAAAATTTTCTGTGGGGGTCTCCACCCCCCCACCCCCCACCCCATAATATTTTTTCGCTTAAATTTTGAAGGAAAAACGCTAAATTTTGCTGCAAAATCTCTATAATTACAATAAAGATGGTCAAGTTATCATATATTCAGCTTATATTATGGACTTTATAAACAAAAAATCATGATTTTCGAAAAAATTTTTAGGGTGTGCAGAAAATTTTGGGGGGGGGGGGGGTGTCCGCCAGACAAATTTCCCTGGGGGGGTGGGGGGGTGTCGGCCAAATTTTCGAGGGGGGGGGGTACGATGGGGGGGGGGGGGTTGCACGGTTTTATGGGGGGGTGGCCCGGTGCCCCCCCCCCCCCCCCCACCCGACGGTCTCGGGTGCTCTGGGGGGGGTGTACCCCCCCCCCGCCCACGGTACTGCGAGGGGGGGTGGGGGGGGGGTGTACACCCCCCCAGAGCACCCGAGACCTCCGCGTGGGGGGGGGGGTGGGGGGGGGGTCACGCGACACCCACCCCCCAAAACCTGACACTGGACCATCCACACCCCCCCTCGAAATTTGCTAGACACCCCCCCCCTGGATGGACCTAAGTAACAGTGACACCCCCCAAAAATTTTCTCGGACCACCCAAAAATCATGAATTTTTGCTCAAAAATCATGATTTTTTGTCTTTAAAGACCATAATATAAGCTAAATGTATGATAACTTGACATTCTTCATTGTAATTTCAACGATTTTGCAGCAAAATTTACGTAAAACTACAAAGCTAAACCGGAGCTGGAGCTGATCCCTGATCCCAATGTTTCACCCCTTCAACAAAGCTGTCAATCAAGGCACTTTCACTTTGTTAAAAAGGCTTCACTTAGGATTAGGATTAGGTTTAGGATTAGGAACCTACAACGACTTCATCAGGATTAGGATTGGGCTTAGGATTAGGAACCTACAACGACTTCATTGAAACCGAACTAAACAACAAAACAGACTGTAAACTTGGCTTTGGTTTAGTAATGTAGGCAAAGGCAAAATTTAGCGTTTTTCCTTCAAAATTTAAGCGAAAAAATCTCATGGGTGGCATAGTTGTTCCAGAGCCGAGGGGTTGGGGGGGGGCCGATATAGATAGCTGGAGCAAATTTTCTAGATAGATAGATAGCTGGAAAATTTTGGGGGGGGGGCGCGGGGGGGGCCATGTGACTTTGGGGGGGGGCCGGTCAAAATTTTGAAATTTGATAGATAGATAGCTAAAACGCTAAAAAGCTATAAAAACAGCAAAATAATGCTAAAAATACGCTAAAAATCAAGTATAAACGCGTATTTTACTTAAAATCAGCGAAATTTTCAAGAATTACGAGCAAAAATGGTCAATTTTGGTCAAAAATTGACTCATTTTATGTCTTCGAAGACAAAAATTTTCAGATAGATAGCTGGCTGAGAAATTTTTTTAGATAGATAATAGCTGAGCCGAAAAAACCTGTTTGATAGAGATAGATTCGAAAATTTTTTGGGGGGGGCCGGCCCCCCCCAGGCCCCCCCCCTAGAACAACTATGATGGGTGGGGTGGGGGGTGTGCACCCCCCCAGAAATTTCGTAATGCTTCTTTATTCAAAACGCACGCGCACGTGTGGAGGTGCTGCACCTGCACTTTCCAATGAGCATGCAGCACACGCACAGCACACACTCGCTGACCCGCACTCAGTCCCCGTGCGATTAAAACATGCTCCAAACGCGTCAAAACTTACCGATTCATAACCAGGATCTTTAAAAATTTCTTTTCAGATCAGGAGTGTGCTAAAATGTTTAAACTAAAAAACCAAACCACACAAACTGTGAAAGACGAAGAAACCAACATTATTTTCTGATACCGACGTCGCGTGCGTCTGAAGGGCTTGTTGACAGCGTTTTCGAAATGTTAGCTCGTTGATAAGTGAAAAAAACCGAGCCATTGTCTCAACAGCCGACTGGAAAAACACCCTTCATTTTTTTATCGAACGTTGCTTATTGATTCTGTTCCTTAGTCAAAGCAAAAAACCAAGCTCTTGCAAACGAGGCTTCTGTTAATAAACTAAACAACAAAAAATCAAGACGGCATCGGAGATCGGAGTAACAGTGGATGGATGACAACAACTTGCAGACAACTTGCTGAGGTTCAGGAACAGTTTCTTTATTGTTTGCGCATAAACTACAAAAGCTACTATTGCTACAAGTATTCACAAATATTTTTTGCTACACAAAATGGTCATACTTTGCAACATCCGTTTTTTTATTTCAAGAACTGTGAAACACTGCAAACACGCCAAGAATCAAATCAATCAAATACGCCAAGCCCTCGTTCTGTCCGGCTTGATTCGTGTTAGGCTTCAATCGAATCCTGCCAATTTAAACGAAGCCTGTCATCCTGTCATCAAGTCAACATGCCAATCGTGTCATTTTGTCACAGCAATCGTCAGCCGGTCCGCGGCCTTTGTTGATTCCTATGAATTTTTTTTAGCTTTTCAACTTAAACAACAACAAAGATATGGAACGAAAAGACATAAAAACTGCACTATCCGTCAGAAGCGTAATCCAACGTTTTGCGGCAACTGATTGACTGCCAGCGAGAGATGTGACAGCGACGAGCGACATCGGTTGTCGTTACTGTTTTACGGTTGTCATTTACATTTCTGAAAAAAATCTGAATCAGCGATTCAGCTTAACAAAACAACAAACTACCGGAAAACGGCAAGAGTAAACGTCGGGAATCGTTTCAGGCAATTTGTGCACACAAGAAATCGAACAGGTTGGTAGTGGACTGTGTGAAGTGAACCCAATTCAAAAGCAGCCAAGTGATCAATTGGTTGGTGACCACGTGACGCATGCATTGCTGTGGAGCAGTACCGAAGACGAGGGGGGGTTGGGGGCACACCCCCCCAAAGCACCCGAGACCTCCGCGTGGGGGGGTGGAGGGGTCACGCGACACCCACTCCCCAAAACCTGACACTGGACCATCCACACCCCCCCCTCGAAATTTGCTAAACACCCCACCCCCCCCCCCTACATGGACCTAAGTAACAGTGACACCCCCTAAAAATTTTCTCGGACCACCCAAAAATCATGAATTTTTGCTCAAAAATCATGATTTTTTGTCCTTAAAGTCCATAATATAAGCTAAAAATATGGTAACTAGACATTCTTCATTGTAATTTCAAAGATTTTGCAGCAAAATTTAGCGTTTTTCCTTCAAAATTAAAGCGAAAAAATCTCATGGGTGGGGTGGGGGGTGTGCACCCCCCCAGAAATTTTTCTACAATAGTGCACCCCCCATGGCCCACGCCTGGGGAGTGTCACTGTACCATGACTGACACCCCCCACTGAAAAATTTTCGGCACCCCCCCCCCTCGAAAATTTGCTTTCGCCTTCGGTACTGCTGTGGAGGCGAGGCCAGACAAGAAACGCGGCACCAATAAACTTGAGCACGTTCGCGTGTTTCAGTCGAATCATCAATTGTTCCTCTCTGAATACTCCACGTTTACGCCGCCGTCGGCTGTCACGTCGTCAACCATCACGTCGTCGTGCAAACACGGATGGATGAAACGCCGGCGAGTTTGTGGGACACCTGGATGGAAGAGGGAAAAAACGTGCAGTGACATAAATAAACCGAATGTCTCTTTCACTCGATGTTGAATTTGGATGTTGAGCTGAGCTGATAAGCTGTATGAACAACAAAAACGGACCAGACGAAGACGCACTTATTAGCGTGCGGTCTTTCAACAAATTCAAGCAGTTATTTTTCCATCATCTTCGACTTCGGTACTGCTCTCTGAAACCTACCCGTTCCAATTCCTGTCGCCATGCAATCAGTCAGTGAAACAGTCCAGTCCACTGCGAGCAGCGAGCCCATTCTTCGTTTTCAGTTCTGTCGTCTGTTCTGCTAGAATCCGTTTAGTTCTTTAAGCTAAAATGTTTACCGACAATTGCAAATCGAGCAAATAGCAAAACTTCATGCAAAGCGTTTTTTAAAGCGCGGGTTATTTCACGCTTTTTGAATAAAGTAGGCAAACCGAAAATTTTCTACAATAGTGCACCCCCCATGGCCCACGCCTGGGGGGGTGTCACTGTACCATGACTGACACCCCCCCCCACTGAAAAATTTTCGGCACCCCCCCCCCCACGTGACGACCCCCCCCCCCCCCGAAACTTTGCTTCCGCCTTCGGTACTGCCCCCGACCACCAGTCACCGTCGGGTGGGGGGGGGGTGGGGGGGGCACCGTGCCACCCCCCCTAAAACCGGGCACCCCCCCCCCCCCCATCGGACCCCCCCCCATCGGACACCCCCCCACACCCCCATGAAATTTTGTCTGGCGGAGACCCCCCCCCAAAATTTTCCGTACACCCGAAATTTTTTTTCGAAAATCATGATTTTTTGTCCATAAAGTCCATAATATAAGCTGAATATATGATAACTTGACCATCTTCATTGTAATTTCAACGATTTTGCAGCAAAATTTAACGTTTTTCCTTCAAAATTTAAGCGAAAAATTATCATGGGGGGTGGGGGGGGGGTGGACCCCCCCCACAGAAAATTTTAAAAAAATGCACCCCCCCCCCATGGGACCCCCATGGGGGGGGTCCCACGTTACCATTGGTTGGACCCCCCCCTCACTTTTTGGTCGGCACCCCCCCCCCACGGCACCATACCCCCCCCCCCTTCGAAAATTGTTTTGGGCCCACGGTACTGAGTTGAACAGGAACTTGATTAAAAATTGCACCCTGCCCAAAATATGCCCAGTTTTGTGAATTTGTAAAATCAGAAAACAAACCTGCACGAGCACAACTGAGTTTGTTGTTGAAAAAACTCAAATTTCTTTAGCCATTCAGTCAAAAAATTCATACTCCGTTCCATTCAGCAGTTAACGAAGTTTGTCAATTGATTCTCCATCATATGCGGTGGCGTTCTTGAACCCGGCGGAACTGGAACCCGGCGTTCTTCAGTTCAAAATTGTGAACGGACGGATAAGTTGATCTCTCATTTTGAATTGCTCGAATCTTCGCAGAATCAAGAATCAACAGAAAAGGGAACTAAAAAACATGTTACTTTGTTTTTGTTTCTTTTCTCATCTATTCAAAAATCAAAATTCACTGTTCAAAATTTTTCAACCATTCAACTGTGAACTATTCTGTTTAAAAATTCACTGTGCACTATTCAACTTTTCACTTTTATAAACTGGAAAAACACCCCCCCCCCCCCCCAATTTCGGTTCACTAAATACCCCCAAGCGAAATCGCCAAAAATCGGGCTCAACCGATCGACCCCTGATTTTGTTATTTTTGTTTTGTTGTCATAGTTGTTCCAGCGCCAAGAGGTTGGGGGGGGGGGGCGAAGTGAAAAATTTTTGGAATGAGAATTGGAGAAAATAGCAAAGTGCTACAAATTGTTCAGGCGTTCAATGCTACAAATTGCGAGTGTGCGTGCGTGCAGCAAGAAATCATGTCAGCAACAAGCACACCGCGTTGGCGCGACCAGTGTCCTGTGCTGGATTGCGTTGAATATTGGCTGTATCCGGAAACATGCGGCGTCGACAATACAAACACGCGAGAGTCGTTGCTGAAAGATCTGCTGAAGCACGCCGATCGTCTCAGCAAATCATACATTTGGCACGCCGATGCGTTCGGCCTCGTGCTGAAAGGTTATCCAAAAAAATCATTCAGTCGTTTGTTTCTCATATCGATACAGAGATTTACATGACACGTGTTTTTCTTTTTGCACAGAACTACCGGTACTGCATTACTACGGCCGTACGTTTTACGGAGAAAACCAAGACGACGAATGGTTCATAGTTTGGATTCTGTTTCAACTAACTCGAGCTTTCGACGGTCTTGTGGCGCAGTGAGTCGCATTCGCACATTGAGTGAAGACAGTCGCCATTTTATATATCTTTTTGTGAAACGACGTCAATAGTTTTTGTGTGTTAGTCAATAACTGTTCTGTTGCTCAGTTTTGGGTTTCTGCAACAGAGCTCACATGTTCAAAGAAGTTTCTGGAAAGCGCATTACCATGTCTGTGTTGCAATTTTCAGTGTGCGCGATTCTGACGGTAACACGTTGTTGATTGAGGCAGCTGATGAACTTCCAGATTGGCTGAATTCGCCCAAGATGTCCATCAACAGAGTCGGTGCAGCGGGCAGATTTTTCAACTCAATTTTAGACAGCGATTGACAGAAAAGATTTGAGGTTGAAGAGTGAGTGACATTGTAGACGCCGTGACGTCATTGTTTCAGGTGTACATTCACGCCGGCGAAGTGCATTTGCTTGCTCCAGCTCTTTCCAACGGCGGCGTCATTGAAAGCACCAAAGTTGGTGTTGAGCTTGTGCGCAAACACGCTGCTGAAACGCGCGCGCCGCACGCCATTCAGAGTGTCATATCAGCGAAAATGGCAGATTTCGCAAATGGAGCTTCTAAGAACTGGCATCGTGCTCGGATCATGGTGCCACTGAAACTGGCACATTTGCTGGACACAGTTCCTGAAATGCTGCCCTTGTGCGTGCGTGCGTTCTATCTGCGCGATTTGGCCGACATGAAGGCATGTGCAGTGATTTAGATGCGACTTTTCGATCGTTTTCATGTTACGTTTAACTCACAAAGGTGCCATTGAGAGTGACAAGTGGCCTGGCTTGGTCCCGTCCCGTTGCCATGTATTAAATGCGTTTTTTGTGTACGTTCAAATAGGACCGGCACTGTGTTTCAGTAAGAACTCGAATTGCACAGGTTGGTCGCCAACTGCCCCATTTCAAGCCGGACACCAACGACACAGAAGTGGCGCGCACTGATGCAACGAACACGCTTGTGGCAATGTGTGCTTGTTTCACGCGTCATTTGTACGCCATGATCGCAAAGCAACGCTTCGACCCCGACAACCGCCGGTGCCCCTGGCCAGCGCATTCGGATCCGCACACAAAGAAATCAAGTCAACTTGGTCTGAAACTGGTCGGTTCACTCACACACAGGGTACTTGTGTTATAGCTGCAGTTGTGCTGTCACGCGGCATGCTTTGATTGACTAGATCGTGGATATGCAACTAGAGTGCTCGTTTGAAGTTTTGCCCCATGGTAGAGCAGTGGCGGAAATCCGGTTTATTCAAACCACTTTTTTCATAAAAATCGACCTCAGTCAGTTTTTATTGATGGTGGGTCCGTAGGAACGTACGACTGTGAGGAACCCGATTTTATCTTGTTGCAGCAACTCAAAAACAACTGAAAAAGAACATAGAATTTTTTACCGTGAACTGAGTTGCAGTTTAGATTTTCAACATTGACCTAAGAATTACGTGGCAACTGCATTATTGTTGTTACAACTTGTTTGCAGACAGTCGGTTGCGAAATCGTTCTGTCGCATTATAAACGTGAACACGAACAGACGAAACGCACATCAAACAGCGACGCAAATAATGGTGGTGGTGAGTCATCATCAACACATTCGCTGGTGGCCTCGTCGCGCAATAAACAGCTGATACGACTAGTCTGTCAACTTTATGACAGTCAGACTACGGATGTCCTCAAACAACTTGAGCAGCGACTCAGGGCACATGAACACAACATTCCAGATGACGGTTCGCGTTTTCGGGCTTGTCATTTATGCTGAATTTCAGACATCATCGTTGTTGTTGTCAACAGCGATGCGTTGGGTTCCAGTGTAAATTTTAATACAGCGTTGACCTTTGACGTATTCGCAAAGTGCATCTTCGAGAATAGCAGGTCGTCAGGTAGCATTTGAATAGCATTCGTCAGGGCCACTTTCAAATTTCAAGGCGCGCGTCGAACAGTCATGCAAAGAGCATTGTAATTTTGCAGACGACTCGTGGCTGAGAGTGACCGAGGCAGACTTGAACGATGATCTCGTGAAGCACACGACGCTGCCGAACGGCACACTGGTTGAGCCGATGATGCGCTTGCTGCAGGATGTGGCCGAAGAGAATGGCTGCGACACGGACATGGCTGCTGCTGCGGGCACGGCAGCAACGCACCACCGACACCCGGTCGCACCGCCGCGACGAAAACGGTCGGCCTCGTTGCGCAGTTGGCCTTTTCAATCCTCTCTTTCTGTTCACATTTTTTTATTTTCATTCATTGTTTCCAAATTCCAACAATCGGACAAGGTTGTTTTCAACGTAATCTGACTGTTAGTGTTTGTTTAAATTTTGTTAAACTTTCTAGAACTGCTGGTGCACTAGATCTGGACACGGACTCATTCGAAGAATCGATGCGTAAACTTCTCGGTTGGTAGTTTTGTAACAATTCAAGTTGACTTTGGCTGTGCTGAAAAATGCTAATGTTTTTTTCATTTTGCAGACTTGGAGCGCAATACTGGCCCGTCAGACGATGGCAACAGCTCAGACACGGCGTCGTATGGGGATGACGATCTGGAAATTGACTTGGACGATGCTGGTATTATTGCTGCCGTTTGTTTATTATCAATGTACAGGGTGGGCCAATTTCAAATTGGTCTATCTCGTGCGAGTTTGTATCATATCATTTCTTAAACTGATCAAATTATAAAACATTAAACTGGTTTTTCAATGGATTTCATGTTGATTTCAGTTGTGAAGAACTATGGTGCCTCGATGCAGCAGTACATGAGCGCAATGGACAACGAACTAGAGCAGACTACGATCGCACAGAGTTTCGTTCGCAAACCCTCCACTCTGTCCACGAAATCGTCACATTCAAAAACAGTTAGTTAATGTGATCTACTAATAAACTTAGCTGAAATGTTTGTTTGAAACTGCACTGTATTTTAAACACAGCAGTGTTTCACAGTCACAAACGTACGCATGCGATAATACGGCAACCGCGCGTCATTCTCTGAGTGCCAGTGTGTTTGTTGTGTATGTGCAACATTTCTGTGTCTATAACAGAGTGCACTGCATTCAGACTAGAACAACATACTAAAAACAACATGAAAACTACATTAAAACTGCAAGCAACGTGTAAAATGATGTTCACAATTGTGAAGCTTCAGTCTCGATCACCGGGCGCGGACAGCATCGATTTGGCAGACGACGATTTCACGCCGGTCGACATTGATCGCAACTTTGTGAGCAACATTCTGCAGTCGTACAGAGCAGAGCGACAGAGCGAGCGCGGCGCTGGCCCGGCCGGCAATCTGATGCGCGCTGCCAAACTGACAACGAGCGCCAGTGCTGCTGCCACAGCGGCCGTGGACGACTTCGTGCTCGACAGTGACGACGACTGTTGATCGTCGGTGCATCGGAGGCGGTGGTGGAGGACACAAGCAACACCAACTCACCAGTACCGCCCGCGTTATTGCACTTTTGCCGTCAGTTATTTTCAGCTGCTGTTTTGATTGGCATCTTGATGTTTTCGTCCTTGTCCATGGCCTCAGTTTTGCTGATTTTGCGTATTCGCGCTGGCGCAGCCTTCTGTGTGTTTGTTTCGCGTCTCTTTATGAGGCCAGTACGTGTTGCTGTTATCTTTCTTTTCGAGCAAAGGCGAAGTGAAGTGAAAAAGTTCATAAACAGTGAAGTTTATGGTTTTCAGTAAACTGAAAAGGACTAAACGAGTATCCGTCTAATAAAACACTGTGGATTAGTTCCTGAGTGCCTCCTCAGCGTGAAACTAGTGGGCCATCCGCCTTCGCTCGGGAAGGTCATGAACAATTTCTTTACTTTATTCACGTTTCAGTTTCGGAACCTAAACGATCATGTGTCAGCATTATACTTGTTTGCTGGACATGGCATGACCGAGTAAAAAAATAGACTTATCTATAATATAACAAACCCATAATAATCATAAATCATAATATCATATTTTCAGCGAATTCCATGGATTTCTGGTCAGACGACAATGTGATTTTGTTCTTCATGTTATTTTTGTTTGATTGCTAATTAATCTCCCGCCTACATGCATTGTTTTTTTTTTATTTTTGCTCTTCCTTGCCAGACTGATTTTTGTTTTATAAAGAAATATGCGCGTTCAAACGCAATACTGAGCTTTGCTCTTTGTAACAGAAATGTTGTCAGTGCTGTTGCGCAGTGCTTTTGTCAATGTTACCTAATACCTTTTTGGCGAACCTAATTATGCAACAGTTTGCTTTCAAACGTTCCAGTACAGTTCAAAAGTGTGTAAACGTTTTGGTCGGTGCAGTCTAGTGCGGTGAATTTCTTTGTAACATTCGGTGCTTTTATGCTTGAAAACACAACCTCACTCACGCACGCTAAACAAACCCAGTTGTTCTCTCTCAAAAGCAATCTTATTTTTCTTTGCTTTTGAAAGCTCGAATCTCGCGGTCACTTCCTTTACCCAATTCATTATATTAGTTTGGGATTCTTAAACTCCGAAGTTAATTCATTTTCACAGTCAGTTTATTTGTTTCCTTATTTTTTATTTTGCTTTGCTATTTTCATCTGCTGCAAAATCCTCTGTTCGACTGATGACTTTTTCTGCTATTATGCAGCATTGCTAAATGTGATATAATGTTTGCGACCTTGATTGATGATAATAAGTATCAAAAATTGTAACAAGGTAAAGGCCGGTTCATACTGACGTATGGATATGTTGACAGCTGACGCACGTCGACGTACAGGGTGAACCAAAAAAAAGGTTCCAATTCTAAAATGCTCTCACTGGCGTGTGCTGAGGTGTTTAAGGCGCGTTTAGCAATTAGATTTTCGTGCGTACGCACGGAGACAGAACTTAAAAAATGGCTACGCGAATTAGAATTTCGCACGCATGACTGTCGTTCGCACGTAACGACTGTTTTGCGCGCATGATTTAGAACGTTGTCCGTGCGCACGCAAAAAAACTTGTGCCCACGCGAATTAGAATTTCGTGCGTGTGACTTGCGTGTATCCGACACGACTGTTTTGCGCACGGGATTTAGAACGACTGTTTGTCCGTGCGTAAAAAGACAAAACGACTGTCTTGCGCACGACTGTCCGACGACTTTTTGCTGCTGGCAGCAAAAAGTCGTTCGACGGATGTGCGGAAAAGTTCATATTTTCCAGTGTCTGTTAATTTTAAGTTGAAAATCAAGGTATATTAGATGTTGGGACAACGGGAAAAAATGCTCAGTTTTATTTGGTGGGTCTACTTGCCTGTTTTGAAAAGAAAAAAACTGAAATCTACTGGAAACTGTTGTTTTTCGTTGTTTGTTTGTTCGTTTGTTTGTTTGTTTGTTTGTTTGTTTGTTTGTTTGTTTGTTTGTTTGCTTGCTTGCTTGCTTGCTTGCTTGCTTGCTGGTTTCGGAGAAGGGGGCTGCTGGCTCCAAAAAAGCAAAACAGCTTCGATCAGCTTCTCTGTCACCTGCGCTTCGTCGAGCGAACTGATCGGCGTCGGCGGAGATTTTGGGTCAGCATTTTCCATTTTTGAAAGATCCAAATCAAAATTTGTTCAAATTCAGTTTGTATATACCAAAACTGAAAGAATTTAGATTTTTACATGCGCTTCTTGAGAACACATGTGATAAAAATGCGACGACAAACTGAATGCAAAATGGGGAAGAGGGTAGGGGAAGGGGAGGGAATGCAAGGGAGATGACCACTAAAAAATAAAATTTGTCAATTCCTGTTTTCAAATTTGCTAGGGCAGACATTTGCATTTTTGTCCGCAACAGAACGGACTATTTTTGGTCACGGCATTTAGAACGACAGTCGTATGACGGACGCTACACGTTTTCTAATTCCCGTACGCAAGCTTGTCCGTCCGCACGTTCGGACATACCACACAACTTTTTGCCCACGCGAATTAGTTTTCCGTATGTATGCACGACACTTCAGTCGTTCTAAATGCGGTGCGCAGTTTTCAGTTTTGTCGTGTGGCGTAAACGAAACGACTGTTTTGCGCCCCGCATTTAGAACGACGTGCGTTCCGTGCGTACGCACGAAAATCTAATTGCTAAACGCGCCTTGAGAGCTGAAAATTGGAACACTATTAGAAAACAGTTGGAGGTTTTTCTGACTATTTTTTTTCACGGTATGTTGCCCCTATCACTCACTACAGCAGAATATCTGAAAAACATGAAAAATCGACAAATGTGGTGAAATGCAGAGAATTAATTTAGCTGTTACAAAGACCAAATGATGAACGTTGGTGATAACCCGAGTGTTCGCAACACAAAAAAGATGAAAAAAACAATACGCACGCACAACAGCTTGGAAATGCCGAATGCTCAATGGCATTTGAACAGTCTTTGAGCAAGCTGATGTTTCACTTCGAATCTTCTAGGGTGCGTGAGCGGTTCTGCTCAGAACAGATGCGAATTTCTCTTTTCAAATGCGAAATGTTTTTCTTTTTTAATTCACACAATTTGCCACTCTGCTTTTTTCACCATAGCAGATTGATTGTTTTCTGCAGTGAAAAATGCAATTCCATTTTCAGTCGTTGCGGCCATCATGGTTAAGTGGACGGCAGAAAAGCGAGTCTGGTCTGCCAATTGGTGGGAACATGCGAATAAGTTATCTACAGTGGTTCGCCAATTTTGTACAAAATTCTATTTTACACCGCGTGGCGATACATCAGTTCACAAGTCGGTATGAGCAATGATAAACAGTGAGATTATGGGCGACCGTTGTTTTTCGTCAAAAATCGCTATTTGTTTGAAAATTACACTGTAAAAATAAACTGAAACGTGTAAACCAAAAAATTTTTAATCACAAAAAAGCTCTCAAAGTGTTCTAACAGTGTTCCAAATTTTAAGCCATGAGGTTCTTGCTACAGCTAAATCAACCCTCTGTATTTCTCCACATTTGTCGATTTTTCTTGTTTTTCAGATATTCTGCTGTAGTGAGTGATAGGGGCAACATACCGTGAAAAAAATAGTCAGAAAAACCTCCAACTGTTTTCTAATAGTGTTCCAATTTTCAGCTCTAAACACCTCAGCACACGCCAGTGAGAGCATTTTAGAATTGGAACCTTTTTTTTGACTCACACTGTATAATACGTCAAAAGCACGTCTCCACGTGGTGTACACGTGACCTGACGTGACACAGGGCCTACATCGTTCGTATGGACAAACACGAGACGCAACGTCAGTGTGAACGGGTCTTCAACTGTTGTTATACTGATCATTCTTTTCTCTCCAAGAGATAATATGCCATTGGTATAAAATGTTTTGAACACGCTCGGCATTCTGGAATCACAATTTGTGGTTGCTAGGCTTATTTTCTGGTTGTCATAACCAGCTGCCGTTTCATCGGTGGAATTGTGTATGGTTCGGTTCACCTATTTTTTTACATTTCAAGTAATCAAGTGATTTAACATTGCAGCTTGCAACGTTCTTTTGGCAATCGTAGAATAGAACTTTGATTCCGAGGTTACTCGTGCACGCGTATCAATCAAACGTCAAGCAAAACAAGTGCATCCGCGATCGAATTTCGAAAGCAACCAAGTCAACAAAAAAAACATGCCGACCACTTCGGTGAAACATCGCGACTTTGTTGGTGAGCCAATGGGCGAGAAGCCGGTGACCAGTTTAGCTGGCATTGGCGATGTCTACGGCAAGAAACTCGCCGACCAGGGATTTGATAAGGTCAGTTTTTCCAGCGGCCAGCTGACTGTCTTCATTCACGCATGTTCAGCTGCGGCAAAAAAATGCTGGTGGCTGAAACATGATTGCGTTTGCTGAAGCCGCTGCTACGTTACCGTAAATACTGTATTTCTGATGAAACCATCAACCAGTTTGTTGCAGCAACAAATCGTGACGGGTGGTTCTTTTTATTAAAGTCCTAAGGTTCAGTAATTTCCAGGCGTACGTTGTGCTCGGCCAGTTCCTGTTGCTGAAGAAGGACAAGGAATTGTTCATGGAGTGGCTCAAGGAGACAGCGGGCGTCACGGCACACCACTCAGAGTCATGCTTCAATTGCCTGGATGAGTGGAGCGAGCAGCACATTTGAGATTTCGCGCATTTACGGTGGCTGTTCTTCTGTTTCAGTGCAGTTTGTTCTTTGTTTTTGTTTCAACAGCCATTTACTTGCTATACTCTATTAATAATCGGCTGGAACAGATACGCGTTTTGCTGCAGAACTTCTTTTTAGATTTCTTTTTCTGGTCTGATTTTCTTTTCGAACTCTTTCGAATTTCGAGAGTGACAAATAACCTTCTGATCAGCGCGTGTTCAGTGCAGTATCTTTCTGATGTTGTCCGATTCTTGGTTGTGCGTGCCGTGTTGTTCTCAAACTGCTGCTGAACGTACCGTAAAATGGAGCTTGCTGAATTGACTTTGTAACAACGATGCATCCAAATGAATCGGCCTCTTCTCGGGGCTATCTATATTTTCCTGTACGTTTTACTGCAGACCCAAGTAACATTTTGTTGTTGAACATTTTCATGTTTGCTGAACGGCTGTTTTTCTTCTTTTCATTGGTACATTATTTTGTCCGCTGTCATAATATCATTGTCGAATGCTGTATGAATGAATAAAAATGTGTATTCCGGTTTACTTTATTCAGTTCAAGCTTGAATTGCAGCACATACAATTGTCTTTCCGACGAATGCATCTACGGGGTTGCAATGCACGAGCGCTCGGGTGGCCACCACAGTCCGAGGGTGCTCATTTAACGGTGCTTGCTACCCGGCTAACGCCAAATCGGTGCAACACCTCTGCGTTCGCTGATCAACCTGTGCTCTGTTTCACTGGACTGCGATGACCTTCGAACTGCGCTATGGGTTTCGATCGTCAAGGAAGCGATGGTATATCCGCTAGACTGAGACTTCTGTATATTTATTGGTCCACGAAACTGGAGCGCGACACGGTTGACAGTGGCATCGCCTGCGGCTGCAACAACAACAAGTGCTCGTGTGTTTGTTCGGAGTTTTTGACATAAACGTTAAAAATCACAAATCACCACTCAAATGTTTAAAACAGAGGCTGTTAAAAAAGATTTGAAAACAATTAGTAACAGACAAGTATCACTGGATTCAAAAAACTACAACCAAACTAAACAAGCAAAACACACAACAGCAACAAAACCAAACTCAACAAAGCGCATTGTTTGAGTCAACGCATCGCATTCTCATCCTCACTTTCTGTGTTTCTGTACTTCTTTCGCAACGGCCCCAATTCTTGCTCGAGATCATTGATGGCGTTTTCGATTTCGTAGTTCTTCGAGACCAGACCGACCCAGCTACAATCAAACATTTTGAAGACATTCATTGAGGCACACATGACAAAAGCGAAGCGTGTGAGTGTGACTTCATCCATGCGCTCCTAAAATCCTGGTCGAAAGACAGTGCACTTGGTGTTTTTTAGTGATGCCGGACACACACATTGTGCGATGACATGCGCACGCTGTTTGCTTGTCACTGCATATCAGAAAGTGCACGTTCTACAGACACGCACTTTACCTGGTCTCGAGCGCCTTCAGCTTTTCGCCGGCCGCTGTCTGCGCCCGTTTTCGTTCGATGTGTATCTCCTGGATCTGCTGCCGCAGTGCGACCAACTCTTGCTGTGCCTTTCGCATCATTCGCTCCAGCGCCTCGTTGTGCGACTTCCACGACTCACAACCATATTCTTCCATCGTCTCCAAGCTGGCAAGGCTAAAAACGATTATGAGTTTTTCAACGGCACGTGTTGTTACGGTTGAAAAAACAGATATGGTAATCTGTCAGTGTCAACCAGGATAATCAGCGGTGATGGATGAAGACAGCGTTTCATGCATGCGGCGAATTTCGCACGAGACACAATGTTTGATGGTCGTGTCTGCTCTGACCGAATGGACTGATGCTCGAGCTGTGCCTTCGAGTTGTTCACGGCCTCCTGCCATGCGTTCACGTCTGTCATGCGCCCGTGCGACGGCCCCGGCAATTCGTAGCGTTTCATGCTCAGCATCTCCATTGGCTGACGCTGCTGGATGCGCTCCAGCTCATTTTTCATCAGTTCCGTCTGAGAAAGTGGTTTGATTTTGAGTTTTTAACCGAATTGTGAATAAGTTTTGGTGCTTTGTTTGTGGGGTTTGCTAAGGCTTCGCAACTCTTTATTAACAAATATATTTAATAATAATAAATGTTTCAAGAGTTGAAATTGTTATTTAAAGAAACCGTTCAAATCAAATCTCAGCACTCATCTCAAGCGAAACTAGCTGCAGCCTTTGAATGAATATTTCAACTGCAGACGCGAGTTTCGCCTGCCCATGATTCTTTAACAGCACCGTGAGGTGATCGTGATGAAGTGAAGCAATTTTACCAGGTTGATTGGTAGGTTGATGTTGACTGACCTCAAACGCCTCGCTGTTTGATTGCGGCGTCAAATGGGCAAGGTAATCTTTCGTGGGACGAAATCTCTTGCATTCATCCTCAATCAACGCCAATGCCTGAATGAAATTCACGCTTTTTGTTTTTTTTGTATAATTGGAGAAGTTGGCGACTGCGCGAGGCGACACTGAGGTTATGAAAGTCGCACAGTAAAACAAAAAAACCGAACCGCTTGTCTTGCTGTTTCGTCGTAGCCAGTGTCAATGTACGGAAGTGCATCGACAAGGAGATCGCTGGAAGTTCCGGCTCCGGAGTTTCCGGCAGAAATCGACATTTTAATTTTTATTGGCTTTTTGGATGAAATTTCAACATTCACCTTTCGTCTTTGTGTTGTGGTTGCTGGTGGTGTTGTACTTGTGATCAGTACCGAAGACGAGAAGGGGGGGGGGGGGGGGGTACACCCCCCAGAGCACCCGAGACCTCCGCGTGGGGGTGGGGGCAGTACCGTGGGCCCAAAAAGTGCGAGGGGGGGGCATGGTACCGTGGGGGGGGTGCCGACCAAAAAGTGAGGGGGGGGGGGGTCCAATCCGATGAAGTAAGTGGGACCCCCCCCCAGGGGAGAATCCCATGGGGGGGGGGGGTGCATTTTTCAAAATTTTCTGTGGGGGGGGGGGGGTCCACCCCCCACACCCCCCCATGATAATTTTTCGTAATGCAACATTATTAAAACAGCTGCATCTGCAGTTCCGGTGCTCCTCCTCCATAACACAGGAAAGAAAAAATGCAAAAACTAAATTGATCATTTTCACCTTATCAAAAAGGCTTGGCTTAGGATTAGGATTAGGTTTAGGATTAGGAACCTACAACGACTCATTACAAGCAACCTCAGATCAAAAAAAAAAAAAATCAAAAAAATCACTTTTAAGAATGTATACAAATCTAATTTTTTCGCTTAAATTTTGAAGGAAAAACGCTAAATTTTGCTGCAAAATCGTTGAAATTACAATGAAGATGGTCAAGTTATCATATATTCAGCTTATATTATGGACTTTATAGACAAAAAATAATGATTTTCGAAAAAATTTTAGGGTGTGCAGAAAATTTTGGGGGGGTGGGAGACCGCCAGACAAAATTTCATGGGGGGGTGGGGGGGTGTCGGCCAAAATTTCGAGGGGGGGTACGATGGGGGGGTGCCCGGTTTTAGGGGGGGGGTGGCACGGTGCCCCCCCACCCCCCCCCCCACCCGACCGGCGCGGGTGCTCTGGGGGGGTGTACCCCCCCCCCCCCGCCCACGGTACTGGTGGGGGGGGGTACGCGACACCCACCCCCCAAAACCTGACACTGGACCATCCACACCCCCCTCGAAAATTGCTAGACACCCCCCCCCCCACCCCTCCCCTAGATGGACCTAAGTAACAGTGACACCCCCCAAAAATTTTCTCGGACCACCCAAAAATCATGAATTTTTGCTCAAAAATCATGATTTTTTAAAATTTAAAATTTAATTATACGCGCGCCGGTTACGGAAACCCGAAGGTCCCAAATTCCGGCGGAGATGGGCAATACTGCCCCGAGCCCAATTTTACCCTCGGCTCAGGAGGGAATAGACCATCAGATCAGTACCGTGGGCCCAAAAAAATTTTCGAGGGGGGGGGTATGGTACCGTGGTAAAAGTGCATAGTGGCCAACGTGCATAGTGGCCATGAAAAATGCCTAGCTATAGTGTCCAAAACATATGCCAAAGTGGCCACGACATATAGCAGAGTGGCCAATGCCTATGGACAAGTGTCCAATAGCTATAACATAGTGGCCAATAGACATGCATAGTGGCCAATACAGGGTTTTAAATAATGCTGTTACAGGGTGATCCAGAAGTTATGATTTTTGAACTTTGTTGTTATTTCTGGCACATTCAAGTGACAAACTGTTGCTTGAATGTGTTGCAAATCATTTCATGTTTGTTTAATGAGTTTGTTCAGTTTTGTGATCAACAACAAAGGCAAATTGTGCAAAATACCGGTTCTACGTTGGCGAGTTTTGTATTATGTGATTCATACAATTGTAATTTTTGAATCAAGGGGGAGATCGATAACCGATGCAAGTTGCTGACAAGATGCGGTCAAACCAATGTGACGTTTGACAGCAGCACTTATACAAGCAAATGCAAATGGTGAACTAAAGCACACAAATAGATACCGAAGACAAATGATATGTGTTGTTTATACCCGTTTGTCCCCGTTGGAAGACCGCATGCTGATCGCTGGGCTTGTTTCGACCATGACAGATTTGGAACCAGGTATCACTCGTCTTATTTGTGTGTCATCTTCGGGGTTTTCTTGCACATTGTTGTTTGAATTGATTTTTCGTGTTCAGTAATTTTCTGTCAAAAATTAATTACAAAAAAAAAAAAAAAAAAACACCAACATAAAAAATTTAATGTTGTATGTATGTATTATTGTATGTTGTATGTTTCTGACCGCGTCAGCTTTTGTTTACTGTCTGAATTGTGGTAAACCGCCATGGCATCGCAGTCGTCTGTTGTGCCGCATCACTGATCATTCGGTGTGGTGATCATGTGGTGATCACCGAGCATCATCGCCAATGGCATCGGCGGTCGCTCGAAACGACCCGTTGGGGGGGGGTTACTTACAAACAATTTCTAGGGGGGGGGGGGGGTTTATTGAAAAATGGCAAAAATACCTTGCATGGCAGGCAAGAAAGTCGCACTTCTACTCTACATAGAAATTTCCTTTTATAACAGCTTTTTGTAATGAAATTACCGTTAACTCATCCATTTGGGACCTTTGGTAGCACAATTTCATCATTTTCACTGCAACCAGCCACTGAATTCGCTGGATGTGTTTCAAACAGGTTCCAATAATCCCCCACCAATCCCAGGGGGATTATTTGTGGGGGGTGATTATTCGGCAACTTGTCGTGGGGGTGGGGGGTTTATTGGTGGGGGTCGGGGATTAATGGTGGGGGGGGGGTTAATAGGGGGTAAAACGCATGTATCAAAAGATGAGTTGCTCACCAGAATAAAAGGGTTGACCAACATTGTAAATGCATTTGCTTGTATAAATGCAGCTGTCAAAGCCAAACGTCACCTGAGTTTGACCGCGTCTTGTCAACAACTTGTATCGATTATCGCTCTCCCCTATTGAATCAAAAAAATGCTTTATCATATTTGTGCGAATCACATAATACAAAACTCGCCAATATAGAACCGTTGAATTGCACAATTTGCATTTGTTGTTGATCCCAAAGCTGCTCAACAAACATGAAGTGATTTGCAACACATTCAAGCAACAGTTTGTCGCTTGAATGTGCCAGAAATAACAACAAAGTTCAAAAATCATAACTTCTGGATCACCCTGTAACAGCATTATTTAAAACCCTGTATTGGCCACTATCGCATGTTTATTGGCCACTATGTTATAGCTATTTGGACACTTGTCCATAGGCATTGGCCACTCTGCTATATGTCGTGGCCACTTTGGCATATGTTTTGGACACTATAACTATGCAAAGCACGTTGCATAATTTTCCATCATGGACAATGGGCAACACCCCGTGTGTGGCTCCCGTCAAAAGCTTTTTACGTTGAGCCACTATGCACCCCCCCCTGAATTCGGTACCGAATTAAAATCAGACAAACTCAAAATGGGTATGTATGATTAGGTGCATAGTGGCCAACGTGCATAGTGGCCATGACAAAATTTGCATTTTTTGCTAGTTATAGTGTCCAAAACATATGCCAAAGTGGCCACGACATATAGCAGAGTGGCCAATGCCTATGGACAAGTGTCCAAATAGCTATAACATAGTGGCCAATAAACATGCATAGTGGCCAATACAGGGTTTTAAATAATGCTGTTACAGGGTGATCCAGAAGTTATGATTTTTGAACTTTGTTGTTATTTCTGGCACATTCAAGCGACAAACTGTTGCTTGAATGTGTTGCAAATCACTTCATGTTTGTTGAGCAGCTTTGGGATCAACAACAAATGCAAATTGTGCAATTCAACGGTTCTATATTGGCGAGTTTTGTATTATGTGATTCGCACAAATATGATTTTTGAATCAAGGGGGAGAGCGATAATCGATACAAGTTGTTGACAAGACGCGGTCAAACCAGGTGACGTTTGGCTTTGACAGCTGCATTTATACAAGCAAATGCATTATGTTGGTCAACCCTTTTATTCTGGTTAACTCATCTTTGGATACATGCGTTTTACCCCCATTAACCCCCACCTGGTCCCCCCCCCCCAATAAACCCCCACCCCCACGACAAGTTGCCGAATCAACCTCCCCCCACAAATAATCCCCCATGGGGGATGTGTATAAATAAACACATCCAGCGAATTCAGTGGCTGGTTGCAGTGAAAATGATGAAATTGTGCTACAAAAGGTCCCAAATGGATGAGTTAATGGTAATTTCTTACAAAAGGCTGTTATGCTATGTAGAGTAGTCCCCCAGGTATTTTTGCCATTTTTCAATAACCCCCCCCCCCCCCTAGAATTGTTTGTAAGTAACCCCCCCCCCCCCAACCGGTCGTTTCGAGGCGACCGCCGATGCCATTGGCGATGATGCTCGGTATCACCACACCGAATGATCAGTGATGCGGCACAACAGACGACTGCGATGCCATGGCGGTTTACCACAATTCAGACAGTAAACAAAAGCTGACGCGGTCAGAAACATACAACCCACACGCGCGCGCAATACATGTAAACATTTGAAAACCATAGCCACATACTTTTTTATCGAAAACTCGAACGTCACTCCAGGGTACCGCAAACGTGTCTATCGAGCCATATTGTGTGGCGCCATATTGACTGACCCCAATACAATGCAACCCGGCCATTTTTCAAATCTAAAACAAGTTGTCGCACTTATGAAATTGTAATTTTGTTTGTATTTATGAGTTTTGTAACTAAATAAATTTTTGACAGAAAATTACTGAACACGAAAAATCAATTCAAACAACAATGTGCAAGAAAACCCCGAAGATGACACACAAATAAGACGAGTGATACCTGGTTCCAAATCTGTCATGGTCGAAACAAGCCCAGCGATCAGCGTGCGGTCTTCCAACGGGGACAAACGGGTATAAACAACACATAATTGTCTTCGGTATCTATTTGTGTGCTTTAGTTCACCATTTGCTTCTTGTATAAGTGCTGCTGTCAAACGTCACATTGGTTTGACCGCATCTTGTCAGCAACTTGCATCGGTGTGTCAGATCTCCCCTTGATTCAAAAATTACAATGTAGAATCACATAATACAAAACTCGCCAACGTGGAACCGGTATTTTGCACAATTTGCCTTTGTAGATGATCACAAAACAGAACAACCTTAAACAAACATGAAATGATTTGCAACACATTCAAGCAACAGTTTGTCACTTGAATGTGCGCCGTGAAAAATCATAACTTCTGATCACCCCCCCTGTAATTATTAAAATATGACCCCGGACACTTGTCCATAGGCATTGGCCACTCTGTTTCGCACTGTGATTGTTGGTACGGTGGGGGTGCCGACCAAAAAGTGAGGGGGTCCTATGGTACCCCCTGCGGGGGTCCCCGTGGGGGTGCATTTTTTCAAAATTTTCTATGGGGTCCACCCCCCCACCCATGAAATTTTTCGCTTTATAAAATTCCAGATGAAGATGGTCAAGTTATCATAATTCAGCTATATTATGGACTTTATAGACAAAAATCATGATTTTCAAAAAAAATTTAGGGGTGTGCAGAAAATTTTGGGGGGTGTCCGCCAGACAAAATTTCATGGGGGGGGGGGGGGTGTCGCCAAATTTTCGAGGGGGGGGGTACGATGGGGGGGTGCCCGGTTTTAGGGGGTGGCACGGTGCCCCCCCCCCCCCCCCCCCCCGATGTCTCGGGGTGCGGGGGGGGGGGAAATTTGGCGACACCCCCCCCCCCCCCCAGGAAATTTGTCTGGACACCCCCCCCCCCAAAATTTTCTGCACACCCTAAAATTTTTTCGAAAATCATGATTTTTTGTCTATAAAGTCCATAATATAAGCTGAATATATGATAACTTGACCATCTTCATTGTATCCACGATTTTGCAGCAAATTAGCGTTTTTCCTTCAAAATTAAGCGAAAAATTGATATTGTATACATTCTTATTAAAGTGATTTTTTGATTTTGATCTGATGTATCGTTGTGGTTCCTAATCCTAAACCTAATCCTAATCCTAAGCAAGCCTTTTGATAAGGTGAAAATGATCAATGTAGTTTTTGCATTTTTTCTTTCCTGTGTTATGGAGGAGGAGCACCGAACTGCAGATGCAGCTGTTTTAATAATGATGCATTACGCTTCGGTACTGCTTGTGATTAGGGTTGTATAAACAAAAAAGATTTTTTAAAGTGATTAAAAAAATAAAAAAAATCGAAAAATTTTCCTCTGATATGCTCTAAAAACCGATTTGTATACATTCTTAAAAGTGATTTTTTTGATTTTTGATCAGAGTTGCTTTGCAATAAGTCGTTGTAGGTTCCTAATCTTGAACCTTGCGGCTGGGTATATAGCTAGCACAAAAACTGTCTCGTTACGTTTCATAAAAAGAATGCTACTAAAATGTTCCGAACTGGATCGTGAACACAAAAGTAGGGAATTCAAAAGATCTTTTTCATAGCCAATATGCAAGTTGCCACTCATGCACCCATTTTATCAGCGTCACGAACAAGAATTTTCACGCTGTTATTGTTCCGGGACTTCAACAAACTTCAATTTGCAGTGTGTGCGGTTGACAAGGAGCGGATGCTGAAACAGATAGGGGGATTGAGAAAGACTGCAAACGTGAAACGGAAGCGGATTTTAAAAAAACAAAGACATAAAAACGGCATCGCTCTGGAATCCTAGTTGCCGTCCCCCTCCCCCCCCCCCCCCCCCCCCCCCCCCCCCCCGCCCCCCCCCCCCCGTAGGGGGTGGCATGTGCCGCCCACCTTACCCCCCCCCCCCTCCCTCCACGGTGTGTGCGATGCAACGATGTTTGCGAACTTACGACGTATAAAAAAGTAAATGGTGTATTCGCTAGTCCGTTCCACCAATAAATAAAAAAATAAAGTAATCAGCATCAGCCTCCCTCGAAAAAAAATTTTTGTTGAACTTTCAAAAAATTGTGCCAAATTTAAGGTTTTCGAGCGTATTGGAAGAAAATTTTTCATTTTTTTTAAATCGGCATTTTTTCTTTAATCACTTTTTAAAAAATTGATTTTTGTTTAACAACCCTAGGCGGTGGCATTGATCATTTTCACCTTATCAAAAAGGCTGGCTAAGGATTAGGTAGGATTAGTTCAGGATAGGTTGGCACAGGAAAAACGTTTTTTCCGTTTTGAAACCGGTTTTTTCCGATTTTTTTCCTGAAAAATAAAGAACCGGTTTTTTACCTTAAAAATTTCAAACTTCGTGGTCAAAAATCACAATTGCTTCGATTTGATGATAAAAGTAAAATTTTATGTTTTGAAAAACGGTGCAGTGAACTGTGTCGAACTGAACTGGTGAAGCATCATTTTGCAGAAGCTTTTGTGGCAAGGGTCAAGTGAAATACGATTAAGACAAGGTGACTGCTAAACTAAGTGCATATGCAGACTGACTGACGATGTTGTTCGTTATTTTTCGAACGCAATCCGCTATCGGTTTCACTTTGCAGTTCTGCAAATCTCGCCCCTAATCGGGGTCAGCTATCCGGTCTCCTTGCAACCGTCCCTCCCCGCTCCCGACACCTTCACGGTCACTGCCCAATTTATTGAAAGGTTTTCAATTTGTTGAACGTGCTGCCCTGGAAACCAATACCAGCGAAATTGATTTTATTTGAAACAAAAAAAATTGGGTAGCATTGGGTGGCAAAATAGCAAATTGGGTCGGTTGTATGCCCGAAAACAGCATTTTACGCTGCTCAAAATCACTAATTTTGATGTATTTCCTATTTTGAGTTCAAGATGCCAAGTTCTGGAAAGTTTAGGAGCTGGGCAGCATTCAGTTTTTTATGGTTTTAAAACGGTTTTAAAACGGAAAAGAAACCGTTTTTTTCCTGGCAATATAAAAAACCGGTTTTTTACCAACCCTAGTTCAAGATTAGGAACCTACAACGACTTATTGCAAGCAACCTCTGATCAAAAATCAAAAAAATCACTTTTAAGTATGTATACAAATCGGTTTTTAGAGCATATCAGAGGAAAATTTTTCGATTTATTTTATTTTTTTAATCACTTTAAAAAATCATTTTTTGTTTAACAACCCTAATCACAAGCAGTACCGAAGCGTAATGCATCATTATTAAAACAGCTGCATCTGCAGTTCCGGTGCTCCTCCTCCATAACACAGGAAAGAAAAAAATGCAAAAACTAAATTGATCATTTTCACCTTATCAAAAAGGCTTGCCTTAGGATTAGGATTAGGTTTAGGATTAGGAACCTACAACGACTCATTACAAGCAACCTCAGATCAAAAATCAAAAAAATCACTTTTAAGAATGTATACAAATCTAATTTTTCGCTTAAATTTTGAAGGAAAAACGCTAAATTTTGCTGCAAAATCGTTGAAATTACAATGAAGATGGTCAAGTTATCATATATTCAGCTTATATTATGGACTTTATAGACAAAAAATCATGATTTTCGAAAAAAATTTTAGGGTGTGCAGAAAATTTTGGGGGGGGGGTGTCCGCCAGACAAAATTTCATGGGGGGGTGGGGGGGTGTCGGGCCAAATTTTCCGTACCCCCCCCCCAGCGCACCCGTGACGGTGGGGGGGGGGGGGGGGCACCGTGCCACCCCCCCTAAAACCGGGCACCCCCCCCCCCCCATCGTACCCCCCTCGAAAATTTGGCCGACACCCCCCCCCCCCCCCCCCCAGTCCAAAACATATGCCAAAGTGGCCACGACATATAGCAGAGTGGCCAATGCCTATGGACAAGTGTCCAATAGCTATAACATAGTGGCCAATAGACATGCATAGTGGCCAATACAGGGTTTTAAATAATGCTGTTACAGGGTGATCCAGAAGTTATGATTTTTGAACTTTGTTGTTATTTCTGGCACATTCAAGTGACAAACTGTTGCTTGAATGTGTTGCAAATCATTTCATGTTTGTTTAATGAGTTTGTTCAGTTTTGTGATCAACAACAAAGGCAAATTGTGCAAAATACCGGTTCTACGTTGGCGAGTTTTGTATTATGTGATTCATACAATTGTAATTTTTGAATCAAGGGGGAGATCGATAACCGATGCAAGTTGCTGACAAGATGCGGTCAAACCAATGTGACGTTTGACAGCAGCACTTATACAAGCAAATGCAAATGGTGAACTAAAGCACACAAATAGATACCGAAGACAAATGATATGTGTTGTTTATACCCGTTTGTCCCCGTTGGAAGACCGCATGCTGATCGCTGGGCTTGTTTCGACCATGACAGATTTGGAACCAGGTATCACTCGTCTTATTTGTGTGTCATCTTCGGGGTTTTCTTGCACATTGTTGTTTGAATTGATTTTTCGTGTTCAGTAATTTTCTGTCAAAAATTTATTTAGTTACAAAACTCATAAATACAAACAAAATTACAATTTCATAAGTGCGACAACTTGTTTTAGATTTGAAAAATGGCCGGGTTGCATTGTATTGGGGGGTCAGTCAATATGGCACCCACACAATATGGCTCGATAGACACGTTTGGGGTACCCTGGAGTGACGTTCGAGTTTTCGATAAAAAAGTATGTGGCTATGGTTTTCAAATGTTTACATGTATTGCGCGCGCGTGTGGGTTGTATGTTTCTGACCGCGTCAGCTTTTGTTTACTGTCTGAATTGTGGTAAACCGCCATGGCATCGCAGTCGTCTGTTGTGCCGCATCACTGATCATTCGGTGTGGTGATCACCGAGCATCATCGCCAATGGCATCGGCGGTCGCTCGAAACGACCCGTTGGGGGGGGGGGGGGTTACTTACAAACAATTTCTAGGGGGGGGGGTTTATTGAAAAATGGCAAAAATACCTTGCATGGCAGGCAAGAAAGTCGCACTTCTACTCTACATAGAAATTTCCTTTTATAACAGCCTTTTGTAATGAAATTACCATTAACTCATCCATTTGGGACCTTTGGTAGCACAATTTCATCATTTTCACTGCAACCAGCCACTGAATTCGCTGGATGTGTTTCAAACAGGTTTCCAATAATCCCCCCACCAATCCCCCATGGGGGATTATTTGTGGGGGGTGATTATTCGGCAACTTGTCGTGGGGGTGGGGGTTTATTGGTGGGGGGGGGGATTAATGGTGGGGGGGGGTTAATGGGGGTAAAACGCATGTATCCAAAGATGAGTTAACCAGAATAAAAGGGTTGACCAACATAATGCATTTGCTTGTATAAATGCAGCTGTCAAAGCCAAACGTCACCTGGTTTGACCGCGTCTTGTCAACAACTTGTATCGATTATCGCTCTCCCCTATTGAATCAAAAATCATATTTGTGCGAATCACATAATACAAAACTCGCCAATATAGAACCGTTGAATTGCACAATTTGCATTTGTTGTTGATCCCAAAGCTGCTCAACAAACATGAAGTGATTTGCAACACATTCAAGCAACAGTTTGTCGCTTGAATGTGCCAGAAATAACAACAAAGTTCAAAAATCATAACTTCTGGATCACCCTGTAACAGCATTATTTAAAACCCTGTATTGGCCACTATGCATGTTTATTGGCCACTATGTTATAGCTATTTGGACACTTGTCCATAGGCATTGGCCACTCTGCTATATGTCGTGGCCACTTTGGCATATGTTTTGGACACTATAACTAGCAAAAATGCAAATTTTCTCATGGCCACTATGCACGTTGGCCACTATGCACCTAATTCGTGGCGCTGTTGGCTGTGCTGACCTCGAAAACGCTTGCAGACACCGCCGGTTGGAATTCCGTTTTTTTATTGATGAATGAATTCAATTCAGAATTTTGCGATGCTTATATTAGTGCGCTATACTCGGACTAAACAAAAAAAATTCGTACCGAATTAGGTGCATAGTGGCCAACGTGCATAGTGGCCATGAGAAAATTTGCATTTTTGCTAGTTATAGTGTCCAAAACATATGCCAAAGTGGCCACGACATATAGCAGAGTGGCCAATGCCTATGGACAAGTGTCCAAATAGCTATAACATAGTGGCCAATAAACATGCATAGTGGCCAATACAGGGTTTTAAATAATGCTGTTACAGGGTGATCCAGAAGTTATGATTTTTGAACTTTGTTGTTATTTCTGGCACATTCAAGCGACAAACTGTTGCTTGAATGTGTTGCAAATCACTTCATGTTTGTTGAGCAGCTTTGGGATCAACAACAAATGCAAATTGTGCAATTCAACGGTTCTATATTGGCGAGTTTTGTATTATGTGATTCGCACAAATATGATTTTTGATTCAATAGGGGAGAGCGATAATCGATACAAGTTGTTGACAAGACGCGGTCAAACCAGGTGACGTTTGGCTTTGACAGCTGCATTTATACAAGCAAATGCATTATGTTGGTCAACCCTTTTATTCTGGTTAACTCATCTTTGGATACATGCGTTTTACCCCCATTAACCCCCCCCACCATTAATCCCCCCCCCACCAATAAACCCCCACCCCCACGACAAGTTGCCGAATAATCACCCCCCACAAATAATCCCCCATGGGGGATTGGTGGGGGATTATTGGAAACCTGTTTGAAACACATCCAGCGAATTCAGTGGCTGGTTGCAATGAAAATGATGAAATTGTGCTACCAAAGGTCCCAAATGGATGAGTTAATGGTAATTTCATTACAAAAAGCTGTTATAAAAGGAAATTTCTATGTAGAGTAGAAGTGCGACTTTCTTGCCTGCCATGCAAGGTATTTTTGCCATTTTTCAATAAACCCCCCCCCCCCTAGAAATTTTTTGTAAGTAACCCCCCCCCCCCCAACGGGTCGTTTCGAGCGACCGCCGATGCCATTGGCGATGATGCTCGGTGATCACCACATGATCACCACACCGAATGATCAGTGATGCGGCACAACAGACGACTGCGATGCCATGGCGGTTTACCACAATTCAGACAGTAAACAAAAGCTGACGCGGTCAGAAACATACAACCCACAACTAATACATACATTACAACATTAAAATTTTTGACAGAAAATTACTTGAACACGAAAAATACAATTCAAACAACAATGTGCAAGAAATTTTGTTTGTATTTATGACTTTTGTAATAAATAAATTTTTGACAGAAAATTACCGAAGATGACACACAAATAAGACGAGTGATACCCTGGTTCCAAATCTGTCATGGTCGAAACAAGCCCAGCGATCAGCATGCGGTCTTCCAACGGGGACAAACGGGTATAAACAACACATATCATTTGTCTTCGGTATCTATTTGTGTGCTTTAGTTCACCATTTGCATTTGCTTGTATAAGTGCTGCTGTCAAACGTCACATTGGTTTGACCGCATCTTGTCAGCAACTTGCATCGGTTATCGATCTCCCCTTGATTCAAAAATTACAATTGTATGAATCACATAATACAAAACTCGCCAACGTAGAACCGGTATTTTGCACAATTTGCCTTTGTTGTTGATCACAAAACTGAACAAACTCATTAAACAAACATGAAATGATTTGCAACACATTCAAGCAACAGTTTGTCACTTGAATGTGCCAGAAATAACAACAAAGTTCAAAAATCATAACTTCTGGATCACCCTGTAACAGCATTATTTAAAACCCTGTATTGGCCACTATGCATGTCTATTGGCCACTATGTTATAGCTATTGGACACTTGTCCATAGGCATTGGCCACTCTGCTATATGTCGTGGCCACTTTGGCATATGTTTTGGACACTATAGCTAGGCATTTTTCATGGCCACTATGCACGTTGGCCACTATGCACTTTTACCGGGGGGTGGGGTCCCACGTTACTATAGGTTGGACCCCCCCCCCCTCACTTTTTGGTCGGCACCCCCCACGGTACCATACCCCCCCCCTCGAAATTTTTTTGGGCCCACGGTACTGCCCCCACCCCCCACGCGGAGGTCTCAGGCTCTCGGGGTGTACCCCCCCCCCCCCCACCCTTCTCGTCTTCGGTACTGATCACAAGTACAACACCACCAGCAACCACAACACAAAGACGAAAGGTGAATATTGAAATTTCATCCAAAAAGCCAATAAAAATTAAAATGTCGATTTCTGCCGGAAACTCCGGAGCCGGAACTTCCAGCGATCTCCTTGTCGATGCACTTCCGTACATTGACACTGGCTACGACGAAACAGCAAGACAAGCGGTTCGGTTTTTTTGTTTTACTGTGCGACTTTCATAACCTCAGTGTCGCCTCGCGCAGTCGCCAACTTCTCCAATCATACAAAAAAAACAAAAAGCGTGAATTTCATTCAGGCATTGGCGTTGATTGAGGATGAATGCAAGAGATTTCGTCCCACGAAAGATTACCTTGCCCATTTGACGCCGCAATCAAACAGCGAGGCGTTTGAGGTCAGTCAACATCAACCTACCAATCAACCTGGTAAAATTGCTTCACTTCATCACGATCACCTCACGGTGCTGTTAAAGAATCATGGGCAGTCGAAACTCGCGTCTGCAGTTGAAATATTCATTCAAAGGCTGCCGCTAGTTTCGCTTGAGATGAGTGCTGAGATTTGATTTGAACGGTTTCTTTTAATGACAATTTCAACTCTTGAAACATTTATTATTATCAAATATATTTGTTAATAAAGAGTTGCGAAGCCTTAGCAAACCCCACAAACAAAGCACCAAAACTTATTCACGATTCGGTTAAAAACTCAAAATCAAACCACTTTCTCAGACGGAACTGATGAAAAACGAGCTGGAGCGCATCCAGCAGCGTCAGCCAATGGAGATGCTGAGCATGAAACGCTACGAATTGCCGGGGCCGTCGCACGGGCGCATGACAGACGTGAACGCATGGCAGGAGGCCGTGAACAACTCGAAGGCACAGCTCGAGCATCAGTCCATTCGGTCAGAGCAGACACGACCATCAAACATTGTGTCTCGTGCGAAATTCGCCGCATGCATGAAACGCTGTCTTCATCCATCACCGCTGATTATCCTGGTTGACACTGACAGATTACCATATCTGTTTTTTCAACCGTAACAACACGTGCCGTTCAAAACTCATAATCGTTTTTAGCCTTGCCAGCTTGGAGACGATGGAAGAATATGGTTGTGAGTCGTGGAAGTCGCACAACGAGGCGCTGGAGCGAATGATGCGAAAGGCACAGCAAGAGTTGGTCGCACTGCGGCAGCAGATCCAGGAGATACACATCGAACGAAAACGGGCGCAGACAGCGGCCGGCGAAAAGCTGAAGGCGCTCGAGACCAGGTAAAGTGCGTGTCTGTAGAACGTGCACTTTCTGATATGCAGTGACAAGCAAACAGCGTGCGCATGTCATCGCACAATGTGTGTGTGTCCGGCATCACTAAAAAACACCAAGTGCACTGTCTTTCGACCAGGATTTTAGGAGCGCATGGATGAAGTCACACTCACACGCTTCGCTTTTGCCATGTGTGCCTCAATGAATGTCTTCAAAATGTTTGATTGTAGCTGGGTCGGTCTGGTCTCGAAGAACTACGAAATCGAAAACGCCATCAATGATCTCGAGCAAGAATTGGGGCCGTTGCGAAAGAAGTACAGAAACACGGAAAGTGAGGATGAGAATGCGATGCGTTGACTCAAACAATGCGCTTTGTTGAGCTTGGTTTTGTTGCTGTTGTGTGTTTTGCTTGTTCAGTTTGGTTGTAGTTTTTTGAATCCAGTGATACTTGTCTGTTACTAATTGTTTTCAAATCTTTTTTAACAGCCTCTGTTTTGAACATTTGAGTGGTGATTTGTGATTTTTAACGTTTATGTCAAAAACTTCGAAACGCACGAGCACTTGTTGTTCTTGCAGCCGCAGGCGATGCCACTGTCAACCGTGTCGCGTTCCAGTTCCGTGGACTCATCGATGCACGGTTGATGCGGCAGTCAGTTATGAGGGCAGGTGAACGCCAATAAATATACAGAAGTCTCAGTCTAGCGAATATACCATCGCTTCCTTGACGATCGAACCCCATAAACGCAGTTCGAAGACCATCGCAAGTCCAGTGAAATAGAGCACAGGTTGATCAGCGAACGCAGAGGTGTTGCACCGATTTGGCGTCAGCCGGGTAGCACCGTTAAATGAGCACCCTCGGACTGTGGTGGCCACCCGAGCGCCCGCGCATTGCAACCCCGTAGATGCATTTGTCGGAAAGACAATTGTATGTGCTGCAATTCAAGCTTGAACTGAATAAAGTAAACCGGAATACACATTTTTATTCATTCATACAGCATTCGACAATGATATTATGACAGCGGACAAAATAATGTACCAATGAAAAGAAGAAAAACAGCCGTTCAGCAAACATGAAAATGTTCAACAACAAAATGTTACTTGGGTCTGCAGTAAAACGTACAGGAAAATATAGATAGCACCGAGAAGAGGCCGATTCATTTGGATGCATCGTAGTTACAAAGTCAATTCAGCACGCTCCATTTTACGGTACGTTCAGCAGCAGTTTGAGAACAACACGGCAAGCACAACCAAGAATCGGACAACATCAGAAAGATACTGCACTGAACACGCGCTGATCAGAAGGTTATTTGTCACTCTCGAAATTCGAAAGAGTTCGAAAAGAAAATCAGACCAGAAAAAGAAATCTAAAAAGAAGTTCTGCAGCAAAACGCGTATCTGTTCCAGCCGATTATTAATAGAGTATAGCAAGTAAATGGCTGTTGAAACAAAGAACAAACTGCACTGAAACAGAAGAACAGCCACCGTAAATGCGCGAAATCTCAAATGTGCTGCTCGCTCCACTCATCCAGGCAATTGAAGCATGACTCTGAGTGGTGTGCCGTGACGCCCGCTGTCTCCTTGAGCCACTCCATGAACAATTCCTTGTCCTTCTTCAGCAACAGGAACTGGCCGAGCACAACGTACGCCTGGAAATTACTGAACCTTGGGACTTTAATAAAAAGAACCACCCGTCACACGTCACGATTTGTTGCTGCAACAAACTGGTTGATGGTTTCATCAGAAATACAGTATTTACGGTAACGTATCAGCGGCTTCAGCAAACGCAATCATGTTTCAGCCACTAGCATTTTTTGCCGCAGCTGAACATGCGTGAATGAAGACAGTCAGCTGGCCGCTGGAAAAACTGACCTTATCAAATCCCTGGTCGGCGAGTTTCTTGCCGTAGACATCGCCAATGCCAGCTAAGCTGGTCACCGGCTTCTCGCCCATCGGCTCACCAACAAAGTCGCGATGTTTCACCGAAGTGGTCGGCATGTTTTTTTGTTGACTTGGTTGCTTTCGAAATTCGATCGCGGATGCACTTGTTTTGCTTGACGTTTGATTGATACGCGTACACGAGTAACCTCGGAATCAAAGTTCTATTCTACGATTGCCAAAAGAACGTTGCAAGCTGCAATGTTAAATCACTTGATTACTTGAAATGTAAAAAATAGGTGAACCGAACCATACACAATTCCACCGATGAAACGGCAGCTGGTTATGACAACCAGAAAATAAGCCTAGCAACCACAAATTGTGATTCCAGAATGCCGAGCGTTTTCAAAACATTTTATACCAATGGCATATTATCTCTTGGAGAGAAAAGAATGATCAGTATAACAATAGTTGAAGACCCGTTCACACTGACGTTGCGTCTCGTGTTTGTCCATACGAACGATGTGGGCCCTGTGTCACGTCAGGTCACGTGTACACCACGTGGAGACGTGCTTTTGACGTATTATACTACCGACGCGTTTGGTTTTTGTCGCTATTAATTCTCTGCATTTCACCACATTTGTCGATTTTTCATGTTTTTCAATATTCTGCTGTAGTGAGTATAGGGCAACATATCAAAATAGTCAAAAAAACCTCCAACTGTTTTCTAATAGTGTTCCAATTTTCAGCTCTCAAGGCGCGTTTAATTAATTTTTCGTGCGTACGCACGGAACGCACGTCGTTCTAATGCGGGGCGCAAAACGTCGTTTCGTTTACGCCACACGACAACTGAAAACTGCGCACCGCATTTAAACGACTGAGTGTCGTGCATACATACGAAAACTATTCGCGTGGGCAAAAAAGTGTGGTAGTCCTGACGTGCGACGGACAGCTTGCGTACAATTAAAAACGTGTGCGTCCGTCACACGACTGTCGTCTACCGCAATTCCGTTCCTGTCATGCATGTCTGCCCTAGCAAATTTTGAAAACAGGAATTGACAAATTTTATTTTTTTGTGGTCATCTACCTTGCATTCCCTCCCCTTCCCCTACCCCTCTTCCCATTTTGCATTCAGTTTGTCGTCGCATTTTTATCACATGTGTTCTCAAGAAGCGCATGAAAAAATCTAAATTTCTTTCAGTTTTGGTATATACAAACTGAATTTGAACAAATTTTGATTTGGATCTTTCAAAAATGGAAAATGCTGACCCAAAATCTCCGCCGACGCCGATCAGTTCGCTCGACGAAGCGCAGGTGACAGAGAAGCTGATCGAAGCTGTTTTGCTTTTTGGAGCCAGCAGCCCCCTTCTCCGAAACCAGCAAGCAAGCAAGCAAGCAAGCAAGCAAGCAAACAAACAAACAAACAAACAAACAAACAAACAAACAAACAAACAAACGAACAAACAAACAACGAAAAACAACAGTTTCCAGTAGATTTCAGTTTTTTTCTTTTCAAAACAGGCAAGTAGACCCACCAAATAAAACTGAGCATTTTTTCCCGTTGTCCCAACATCTAATATACCTTGATTTTCAACTTAAAATTAACAGACACTGGAAAATATGAACTTTTCCGCACATCCGTCGAACGACTTTTTGCTGCCAGCAGCAAAAAGTCGTCGGACAGTCGTGCGCAAGACAGTCGTTTTGTCTTTTTACGCACGGACAAACAGTCGTTCTAAATCCCGTGCGCAAAACAGTCGTGTCGGATACACGCAAGTCACACGCACGAAATTCTAATTCGCGTGGGCACAAGTTTTTTTGCGTGCGCACGGACAACGTTCTAAATCATGCGCGCAAAACAGTCGTTACGTGCGACGACAGTCATGCGTGCGAAATTCTAATTCGCGTAGCCATTTTTTAAGTTCTGTCTCCGTGCGTACGCACGAAAATCTAATTGCTAAACGCGCCTTAAACACCTCAGCACACGCCAGTGAGAGCATTTTAGAATTGGAACCTTTTTTTGGTTCACCCTGTACGTCGACGTGCGTCAGCTGTCAACATATCCATACGTCAGTATGAACCGGCCTTTACCTTGTTACAATTTTTGATACTTATTATCATCAATCAAGGTCGCAAACATTATATCACATTTAGCAATGCTGCATAATAGCAGAAAAAGTCATCAGTCGAACAGAGGATTTTGCAGCAGATGAAAATAGCAAAGCAAAATAAAAAATAAGGAAACAAATAAACTGACTGTGAAAATGAATTAACTTCGGAGTTTAAGAATCCCAAACTAATATAATGAATTGGGTAAAGGAAGTGACCGCGAGATTCGAGCTTTCAAAAGCAAAGAAAAATAAGATTGCTTTTGAGAGAGAACAACTGGGTTTGTTTAGCGTGCGTGAGTGAGGTTGTGTTTTCAAGCATAAAAGCACCGAATGTTACAAAGAAATTCACCGCACTAGACTGCACCGACCAAAACGTTTACACACTTTTGAACTGTACTGGAACGTTTGAAAGCAAACTGTTGCATAATTAGGTTCGCCAAAAAGGTATCAGGTAACATTGACAAAAGCACTGCGCAACAGCACTGACAACATTTCTGTTACAAAGAGCAAAGCTCAGTATTGCGCTTGAACGCGCATTTTTCTTTATAAAACAAAAATCAGTCTGGCAAGGAAGAGCAAAAATTAAAAAAAAAACAATGCATGTAGGCGGGAGATTAATTAGCAATCAAACAAAAAATAACATGAAGAACAAAATCACATTGTCGTCTGACCAGAAATCCATGGAATTCGCTGAAAATATGATATTATGATTTATGATTATTATGGGTTTGTTATATTATAGATAAGTCTATTTTTTTACTCGGTTATGCCATGTCCAGCAAACAAGTATAATACTGACACATGATCGTTTAGGTTCCGAAACTGAAACGTGAATAAAGTAAAGAAATTGTTCATGACCTTCCCGAGCGAAGGCGGATGGCCCACTAGTTTCACGCTGAGGAGGCACTCAGGAACTAATCCACAGTGTTTTATTAGACGGATACTCGTTTAGTCCTTTTCAGTTTACTGAAAACCATAAACTTCACTGTTTATGAACTTTTTCACTTCACTTCGCCTTTGCTCGAAAAGAAAGATAACAGCAACACGTACTGGCCTCATAAAGAGACGCGAAACAAACACACAGAAGGCTGCGCCAGCGCGAATACGCAAAATCAGCAAAACTGAGGCCATGGACAAGGCCGAAAACATCAAGATGCCAACCAAAACAGCAGCTGAAAATAACTGACGGCAAAAGTGCAATAACACGGACTGTATTGGCGAGTTGGTGTTGCTTGTGTCCTCCACCACCGCCTCCGATGCACCGACGATCAACAGTCGTCGTCACTGTCGAGCACGAAGTCGTCCACGGCCGCTGTGGCAGCAGCACTGGCGCTCGTTGTCAGTTTGGCAGCGCGCATCAGATTGCCGGCCGGCCCAGCGCCGCGCTCGCTCTGTCGCTCTGCTCTGTACGACTGCAGAATGTTGCTCACAAAGTTGCGATCAATGTCGACCGGCGTGAAATCGTCGTCTGCCAAATCGATGCTGTCCGCGCCCGGTGATCGAGACTGAAGCTTCACAATTGTGAACATAATTTTACATGTTGCTTGCAGTTTTAATGTAGTTTTCATGTTGTTTTTAGTATGTTGTTCGACATACACAACAAACACACTGGCACTCAGAGGATGCCGCGCGGTTGCCGTATTATCGCATGCGTACGTTTGTGACTGTGAAACACTGCTGTGTTTAAAATACAGTGCAGTTTCAAACGAACATTTCAGCTAAGTTTATTAGTAGATCACATTAACTAACTGTTTTTGAATGTGACGATTTCGTGGACAGAGTGGAGGGTTTGCGAACGAAACTCTGTGCGATCGTAGTCTGCTCTAGTTCGTTGTCCATTGCGCTCATGTACTGCTGCATCGAGGCACCATAGTTCTTCACAACTGAAATCAACATGAAATCCATTGAAAGACCAGTTTAATGTTTTATAATTTGATCAGTTTAAGAAATGATATGACACAAACACAAACGAGATAGAGCAATTTTAATATATTGGCCCGGTAGTATTTTGGCCCACCCTGTACATTGATAATAAACAAACGGCAGCAATAATACCAGCATCGTCCAAATCAATTTCCAGATCGTCATCCCCATACGACGCCGTGTCTGAGCTGTTGCCATCGTCTGACGGGCCAGTATTGCGCTCCAAGTCTGCAAAATGAAAAAAATATTAGCATTTCTCAGCACAGCCAAAGTCAACTTGAATTGTTACAAAACTACCAACCGAGAAGTTTACGCATCGATTCTTCGAATGAGTCCGTGTCCAGATCTAGTGCACCAGCAGTTCTAGAAAGTTTAACAAAATTTAAACAAACACTAACAGCCAGATTACGTTGAAAACAACCTTGTCCGATTGTTGGAATTTGGAAACAATGAATGAAAATAAAAAAATGTGAACAGAAAGAGAGGATTGAAAAGGCCCACTGCGCAACGAGGCCGACCGTTTTCGTCGCGGCGGTGCGACCGGCTGTCGGTGGTGCGTTGCTGCCGTGCCCGCAGCAGCAGCCATTTCCGTGTCGCAGCCATTCTCTTCGGCCACATCCTGCAGCAAGCGCATCATCGGCTCAACCAGTGTGCCGTTCGGCAGCGTCGTGTGCTTCACGAGATCATCGTTCAAGTCTGCCTCGGTCACTCTCAGCCACGAGTCGTCTGCAAAATTACAATGCTCTTTGCATGACTGTTCGATGCGCGCCTTGAAATTTGAAAGTGGCCCTGACGAATGCTATTCAAATGCTACCTGACGACCTGCTATTCTCGAAGATGCACTTTGCGAATAAGTCAAAGGTCAACGCTGTATTAAAATTTACACTGGAACCCAACGCATCGCTGTTGACAACAACGATGATGTCTGAAATTCAGCATAAATGACAAGCCCGAAAACGCGAACCGTCATCTGGAATGTTGTGTTCATGTGCCCTGAGTCGCTGCTCAAGTTGTTTGAGGACATCCGTAGTCTGACTGTCATAAAGTTGACAGACTAGTCGTATCAGCTGTTTATTGCGCGACGAGGCCACCAGCGAATGTGTTGATGATGACTCACCACCACCATTATTTGCGTCGTTGTTTGATGTGCGTTTCGTCTGTTCGTGTTCACGTTTATAATGCGACAGAACGATTTCGCAACCGACTGTCTGCAAACAAGTTGTAACAACAATAATGCAGTTGCCACGTAATTCTTAGAGGTCAATGTTGAAAATCTAAACTGCAACTCAGTTCACGGTAAAAAATTCTATGTTCTTTTTCAGTTGTTTTTGAGTTGCTGCAACAAGATAAAATCGGGTTCCTCACAGTGTACGTTCTACGGACCACCATCAATAAAAACTGACTGAGGTCGATTTTTATGAAAAAAGTGGTTTGAATAAACCGGATTTCCGCCACTGCTCTACCATGGGGCAAAACTTCAAACGAGCACTCCAGTTGCATATCCACGATCTAGTCAATCAAAGCATGCCGCGTGAGCACAACTGCAGCCATAACACAA
>JASANC010005850.1:0-29436 GCA_030248135.1 Theristus sp. LFF4_11 | reverse complement strand
ACTGTACATGACTTGATGGTTTCTTGATTACTTGATGTTTATCATATGTACAGGTTTGTCCTCTGTGGATGTGACTTTGATCTGACTGTGCAATTTCATAGCAAGATTCAAAACGAACTTTGCTGATCTAACACAAACTCTGAACGCAAGACGCAAATCTAATGAAACTTATTGGTTGGGTTAGAACGAGGGAAAGACCGCCAAATCTCACAGAATTGAGATCGAATTTGAAAGTTGCAAAAACCAAAAACTTTACACACCCTGTACAGTACATACACGTTACACATACGAATTCCAAATAAACTAGTCAGTTGGTCGAATCATCCATATCATTTGACGTAGTTAACTAAGCATTGGATTAAGTACTGCCTTTTGTAGCGGGAAATTTAGCTGTTTCGTGGGGAGGACGGCTAGGCTAATGGTCGTTGACAAATTGATTTTGGGTCAACCAAACCAACCAACCACAAAAGTACCAAAATGGGCCTAAATTGATTTGGTTAGGCCAGTTTATATGGCTTTGATTATGGCTGTGGATAATCAATGATGAGCCTGTGTCTAAAGCAACTGTTGATTGGTTGCACTTGAATATCCTGAACAATGATTGGGCGTAGCAGCCAAAGCAGACTGATATGTTACCAATCAGCGCGTTTTCACTTTTTATGCTTTGAGTGATGCTTTATTTGCTGAACAACTATTAACCCATCCATTTGTCCAAACTGCAACAAGACACATGATGCTAGCCCGCTTCGCTTGCTATGCTGCAGTTTTGATGTTACGGTAAATATCGGTATCGTTATTTAGCAGCATCAATAATTCTGTTCAGCTTTTCTACATTTTCAGCTAATTAGTTGCTGTAACGTTTGCATATGTTTATGATTGTTCCCTTAGTTTTGCCTAGCGACCATTTTGCAGTTTGATTGTGTCAACATTGCCGCACCATTCGTGTTTAGCTCCGATCGTTTATGAATTGTGATGCTTTTGATCGGATAAACGACTGTTTTGGTGTAATTATTGTTTTATTTCGCAACTTATTGGTTTATTTGGATGTTTCTGTTGGATTGGATATTTGGATTCTGGAATTTTCTGTTCAAATTTGTGACTGAAACTTTGTTCGAAATCTCTATATGTTTGTTTGTTTTTTCAGGTGATTTCTGTATTCACTGGTGATTCCACGACATTCCTTTGGGAGACGAACCTGAAAAGATAATCGCACCTAAAAATGCACCTGAAAGTTATTCTCGTTTTAGGTAAGCAATCATTTCATTAATTTCCTTTGATCGGGTCAAATTTGACTCGTTTGTTAAACTACATGGCTACAGTAAAAAACAATCAACGTGCACATCAAACATTGCATGTGAGCACTCACACTTTATGTGCTGGGCACATGCCAAACTTGGCCGAAAGTTAGCCGCTCCCCGCTGGTCGAAAACTCAGGACAAGCCTTTGTTATGCTGGCTATCTTCAAAACCACTCGAACAATGTTTTCGAACGAGTCAACAATATGCCTTAAAAATTGAGTTTTGAGTTATCGATTATAGGTATTAAAAATTTCATTTTCAATTTCATATAAAAACTCCTTTTCAACACATTTCAGTGGCACTGCTCAGTGCTGGTGCGTACGGTTTCGTGCCGGGCGTCGGCACGCTGTGCAACAACTGCACGCACAGACTGCTGATGGACGTGACCGCCACTGATTTGATCGATTGCTGTTCGTATTTTTTTCTGTTTTTTTGGATATACAGAGAATAAAGTATTGACGAGTGCGCTGATAATGTGGAATTTTTAATAACACAATGCTACCCTGCATCTAATTTTTGCTGCCGGCGTGCGTTCAATTGCGACCCTCTAATTCCGGCCTGCAGAGTTGCGGCCCGCTCATTGAGGGCCGTTCGATTCCGGTCCGAAAAAAAGGCTTGGCTTAGGAGACCTACACTGTATGTACAACCACTTTGGTTGATTTAGAATCGATTAGCTGAAGTTGTGTTCCATTTTTGAAGTCACTTTTTATATACTGTGATTGCGATTTGCGATATCGACACCTGATTTGCGATAATTTGCATAAAATCACTCTTTCCAGTTCCGGCAGTTTCTTAGTTCGTGCTAATGAAAAATCGCCGGACCTGAATCGAACGGGCCGCAATAGTGCAGCAACCATGCTGCGCAAGGTCGCAAACAAACGCACAGGCAGACATTTCCCATATCACAACGTGTCAGCATGAAGTTCGTGTTTGGTCACTGTGCAACATTATAACTGTCGCACAACCGAGTGAACTGTCTTCAGACAAGCACTTTTATTTTCAAATTCCAAGTTTCAACACTCAATACAACCAGCCAATCAATGATGAGTAACATTTCATTTGCAGTCCGTCAGTGCAGCCTGGAGTCGTCCTGCTTGAGCGTTTGGTTCCAGAATCCGAGCTGTGAAATGTATACGCTCGGATGGTTTGACGGAGCAACCTGGCACGACATGAAAGTGTTCTAAACTAGCAACATTGATGGTTTATATTGTGATGGTTTTGTTTTTGATGGAATATATAAAGTCTGTTTAATGGAATCCAGTCGTTGCAGTTGTTCTGTGTGACACGTTCTCTTGAATGGATGATGCCATTATTTTTTGCCATGCATCACCTGGCTTTAATGTTTTTTGCACCGGTTTTTTTCCCTTTTCCGTTTTTCCGGTATCGACTCATGAATTCATGATATTCTGTGTGTGCACATTTTTATTGTTTTTTCCTCAGCGTAGATTTGTAATTTGTGTGTAAGTAAGATACATGTAATTTGTGGTTTTATCTTTTGTTACGGAAGAACGAAAATGTTTTTTTGAGAATCCGTCACTTTGATAAACGGCGGTTACGAAAATATCAATTTTGAACAATTGCTCAGGAATTGTATCCTAAGGCCAGCGTTTTTACATTGTAACTTTCTTTAGTTGACAATTGGGTGCATTTGAACTGGCCAATGATGTGGTTTGTGATGATGCAGCCAATCAACAACATGAAAAAGAGTTATGTATTGCGCAGAAAACAATGGCAAGGAAACAATCACTCACATCTTTATTTGATGATTTTTTGATTTTTTCCGAACGCTTTTAATCAAACATTTTTTTAAATCGGGGCTTTAAGCACATTTCTGCACTTTCAATTATAATAATCGATGTGTGTTTTTATTTTGTGGAAAACTTGTTTCACGAAATAAAATAATTCCGTGGAATACCGTAAAGTCTTGCATACAGGGTGAACCAAAAAAAGGTTCCAATTCTAAAATGCTCTCACTGGCGTGTGCTGAGGTGTTTAGAGCTGAAAATTGGAACACTATTAGAAAACAGTTGGAGGTTTTTCTGACTATTTTTTTTTCACGGTATGTTGCCCCTATCACTCACTACAGCAGAATATCTGAAAAACATGAAAAATCGACAAATGTGGTGAAATGCAGAGGGTTAATTTAGCTGTAACAAAGACTAAATGATGAACGTTGGTGACAACCTGAGTGTTCACAACTGAAAAAAAGATGAAAAAACAATATGCACACACAGTAGCTTGGAAATGCCGAATGCTGAATTGCATTTAAACAGTCATTGATCAACCTGATGTTTCACTTCGAGTCTGAGCGTGCGTGAGCGGTTCTGCCCAGAACAGATGCGAATTTATCTTTCCAGGTGCAAACTGTTTTTCTTTTTTTAATTCACACAATTTGCCACTCTGATACAATATTTTTCACCATAGCAGACTGGTTATTTTCTGCAGTGAAAGATGCAATTCCATTTTCAGTCGTTGCTGCCATCATGGTTAAGTGGACGGCAGAGAAGCGAGTCTGGTGTGCCAATTGGTCGAAACATGCGAATAACTTTTCCATAGTGTTTCGGCAATTTGTACAAAATTCAATTTTGCCCCGCATGGCGATACATTAGTTCGGAAGTCCGTTTATGAGCAATGATAAACAGTGAGATTATGAATGAACGTTGTTTTTCGTCAAAAATCGCTATTTTTTAAAAATTGCACTGTAAAAAATGAACAGAAACGAGTAAACCAAGCAAAATTTGATCACAAAAAATTCTCAAAGTGTTCTAACAGTGTTCCAAGTTTTAAGCCATGAGGTTCTTGTTTCAGCTAAATCAACCCTCTTTATTTCACCACATTTGTCGATTTTTCATGTTTTTCAGATATTCTGCTGTAGTGAGTGATAGGGGCAACATACCGTGAAAAAAATAGTCAGAAAAACCTCCAACTGTTTTCTAATAGTGTTCCAATTTTCAGCTCTAAACACCTCAGCACACGCCAGTGAGAGCATTTTAGAATTGGAACCTTTTTTTTGGTTCACCCTGTATAAGGTCTCCTTAAATTTCTGAAAAAGATGGAATTTTGTGTGACAACCTTATAAGTGGAAGGAGGTCTTATAAAGCGAAGATTGGGAAGTCCGGGACGTATAAACGGAGTGGAATTTCGACAGAGTCAAAATTTTGATTTTTTTGGTTTCCCGCCGTGTGACACTCCGCCCACTTTTGGGTGGAGGTATTATAAGTGGGAGGAACGTTATATGCAAGACTTTTACGGTATTGAGTTTTCTCTGTCAATAAGTGCATATTGTGAAGCAACGTGTGACCCCACTGCTACTGGGGACGTTGCTTGAAGATTCACTGTGTACGTCAACGTACCAAACTGCAGACCATCTGCCACCTAGCCTGACAGGGCACTCACATGTTGAGCTTTCATAACGGCCACAATAGATCCACAGTAGACGGGGTTGCGTCTTTTCTTTAGTTCGTTACAAAAAAAGTGTTATTGGCCTCTGTCTCAATTGGAGATAGCCTACAGGCGAAACTACTCACAGCTCCTGACCAGTGCCAAACAGGCCCTGGCGGGTGAGTTGTCGCCTATAGTCGCCTTAACGCCTTGTATACGTCCAAACGTCTTAGTAGGCGTCAGTCGGTAAAAACGGCTTGCGGACAAAAGACCGCACGTGCCAAAAGACCGCAGATTTGAGATTTTTTTGTGACCAAATGACCGCAGATGCTATCAAACCAAAATACCGCACGTGCCAAAAGACCGCACCAAAATTATTCACTGCGTACGTGATTATGATATGTTTTTTATGTTTATTTTGTCTTCCTATTCTTTTTTATTCCACAAAAATCATTGATTGAGCCGTCGATCCTTGAAATCGGCCGAACACAGCGCCGGCAGAGTCGCGTGACAGGTCGGCGCACAAGGCACATGTCGTGAAGCACAAACAACGAACACATAACGTCGTCCAGATCACGATTTCCTTGGCCGATTTTAGCAATCCATGGCTCAATCAAATTAGCAGAGTCCCCGGAACATGATGACGCGTCGTTTATGGATGGTTTTAGTTCCATTCAACCTCGATTGACGCGCAATAAAAAAAGTGTGAAAAACGACAAAACACAAATTTTTGGTGACTTTGGATTTTTGGTTTTCAAAAATTATAATCGGAACCAGCCGCAAACGACACATCACCGCGTTGCCGGTGTTCTGCTGAATTGATTGAGCTGTCGTTCGTCAAAATCGATCAAGCACAGCGCCGGCAGTGCTGCGTGACAGGTCGGCGCGCGCGACACACACGGTGAAATGAGCAGATTGTCAACAGAAAACGTCGCCCAGCTCACGATTCCCCCAGCCAATTTTCATGACCCATGACTCAATCAACTCAGCAGAGCAGCGGGAACAGGTTGATATGTCGTTTGTTGTTGGTTGTTGTTTAATTCAGCCTCGGTTTCTTTGCAATAAAAAAAGTGTAAAAAACGACAAAACACAATTTTATGGTGATTTTGGACTTTTTGGTTTTTTGAAAAAATAATCAGAACTAACCACAAGCGACACATCATCGTGTTGCCGGTGTTCTGCTGAATTGATTGAGCTGTCGTTCGTCGAAATCGGTCAAGCACAGCGCCGGCAGTGCTGCGTGACAGGTCGGCGCGCGCGACACACACGGTGAAACGCGCAGATTGTCAACAGAAAATGTCGCCCAGCCAATTTTCATGATCCATGACTCAATCAACTCAGCAGAGCAGCGGGAACACGTTGATATGTCGTTTGTTGTTGGTTGTTGTTTAATTCAACCTCGGTTTCTTTGCAATAAAAAAAGTGTGGAAAACGACAAAACACAAATTTATGGTGATTTTGGACTTCTTTGGTTTTTGAAAAAAATGATTGGAACTAACCACAAGCGACACATCATCGTGTTGCCGATGTTCTGCTAAATTGATTGAGCTGTCGTTCGTCGAAATCGGTCAAGCACAGCGCCGGCAGTGCTGCGTGACAGGTCGGCGCGCGCGACACACACGGTGAAACGTGCAGATTGTCAACAGAAAATGTCGCCCAGCTCACGATTCCCCCAGCCAATTTTTATGATCCATGACTCACTCAACTCAGCAGAGCAGCGGAAACACGTTGATATGTCGTTTGTTGTTGGTTGTTGTTTAATTCAGCCTCGGTTTCTTTGCAATAAAAAAAGTGTGAAAACGACAAAACACAATTTTATGGTGATTTTGGACTTTTTTGGCTTTTAAAAAAATGATTGGAACTAACCACAAGCGACACATCATCGTGTTGCCGGTGTTCTGCTGAATTGATTGAGCTGTCGTTCGTCGAAATCGGTCAAGCACAGCGCCGGCAGTGCTGCGTGACAGGTCGGCGCGCGCGACACACACGGTGAAACGCGCAGATTGTCAACAGAAAATGTCGCCCAGCTCACGATTCCCACAGCCAATTTTCATGATCCATGACTCAATCAACTCAGCAGAGCAGCGGGAACACGTTGATATGTCGTTTGTTGTTGGTTGTTGTTTAATTCAACCTCGGTTTCTTTGCAATAAAAAAAAGTGTGGAAAACGACAAAACACAAATTTATGGTGATTTTGGACTTCTTTGGTTTTTGAAAAAAAAACGATCGGAACTAACCGCAAGCGACACATCATCGTGTCCCCGGTGTTCTTCTGAGTTGATTGAGCCGTACTTCGCTGAAATCGGTTGAGCACATCGCCGGTAGAGTTGCGTGACAGGTTGGTGCACACACAAGACAATCACGGTGAAACGCGCAGACTGCCAACAGAAAACGTCGCCTAGCTCACGATTCCCTCAGCCAATTTTGATAATCCATGAGAAATTATCAAACAAAAGTGAGTTTTAAAGGCTGTGTCCACAATCATTTTTACTATTTGGCCGTGTTCCAAATCCACTGAACCCCGAAAACGCTATATTTGGCCGTGTTCCAAATCCACTGAACCAAGAAAAACATTTTTGTTGCGTAAAAGTGAAACTCGAACAATGAACAAACGAAAACAACACAGTTTATCACAAGAAATGATACGAATGTTGCTTGATGCAATTGTAAAATCGAAACAGAAAGCGGAACCGACTTTCTAAATGCTCGTGCGGCCTTTTGGCACGCGCGGTATTTTGGTTCCACACCAATCTGCGGTATTTTGGTCTTGCGGTCTTTTGGCACGTGCGGTCTTTTGGTACGTGCGGTCTTTTGTCTATGATTCGTAAAAACCACACAAGACGAATGCCTTTGTATTTTGCTTGTCAAAGCGATGATAACTGATGAAAGCACACAAGGGCAGAACGTATCGACCAATGTGTGAAAAGTAGATGACTATTGTAAAAAAGTAGATTAGAGAAGAGATTGGTTGAGAAAGAGAGTAGTTTAGCGTTCAAATGTTGAAGGACATTGGCACGGTCGTTCTATGGACCTGACAGTATACACCCCTCAGCGGGACTCGATCCCCCGAACGTACAGACAACAGTCTAACGCGCTACCACCCAGGCTATGAGCTGTAACAAAGTTAACTTTCACGTTAACTTTCACGTTAACTTTCACGTTCACTTTCACGTTCACGTCCACGCATTCTCGGTGCGCGTTAAAGTTAAGCTTAACATTATAATCATTAAAAATGTTTTATTTTATGTTTTTCATTACAGTAATCCAGTGCATCGCTGCATCGCGCGCGCGCGGCAATGGCGTGGCGGCTGCTTATCGGCGGTGGCGGCAAAAATAAAAGAAAATAAGAGTGAAAGATTTTTCTATGTATAATGTCATGTCAAATGTTGTTTACATTGTTGCATTTTGAATATCAAGATTTGTTTGTTCGCGAAATTCTTCATCTTCATGATTGTTGTGTCTATCACATCTGTTCTATGTTTTGGATATTTTAGATTTTTCTCGCATTTCAGCTCTCGTTTTTCTCCCGCCGTCGGTCTCTCGCAGTCAGTCTTTAAAAACACGTTCTCGTTTCTCATAACGTTCCTTTATATCTTATACATTGTGCTTTCTATCTTTTTTCTTACACGTGCCGCGCGATTCCCTCGGTTGTGTTTCCATGCGCGAATGTATCTTTTTCTTATCATGGTGCTCGCAATATAGCTCGCAATAAAGTCGCATTCTGGAATTGAAAAGTGGGCTCTGTTGGATTAAAAATTAAATAACGTAAATCACCATTTAACTTCAAAATCTCACGCATCAGGTTGCTTTATCACAGAGCGGTGGTGACGACAAAACCAAGTCCGTTTTTATTGATTTATTTTTTTCAGTTTGACAAGTTTGGTAATTTTGTCTCCCTCATTTATTTTAGTTTTAAAACCAAAAAAACAAGTCATTTAATGACCGTCCTCCGAAATCTGGCCCCCCTACAGTCTCTTATTTTGTTCAAGTTTCGTGTATTTTTATGCCGTACGTGCAAAATTAGAAGCTAAAAGCAAACATTACATTTATCAACCGGTTTATTACTCTCAATTTCTGGCGCCCATTCAAATAGTAAAAGTTGGTGATCAAAAGTATCAGGCTAATGTATAATCATGCTTACAGTATGCTCGTTTGCAACATGCAGCAATAAAGTTTATGAGAATCGCCGGCCATTTAGCTGACGACCTGCCACTGGTAACATCCGACGCAACAGTCGCTCATGTTTGTCACGTGGATGCGACTCCTTTCAGCAATTAATAGCTCAATCGTTTAATAATGATATGATGAGCAATATATACCGTAGTCACTGATGAGCAATATATACCGTAGTCACTGATTGACGAGAATTTCGTGTTTAATGCGGTTACGGTTTTTGTACCGTCCAGTTCCCGACGCATAACTTGTTGACAACGCAATACTGGGTAAGTAAGCCCCAATGGCCCAGAGTGATGACATCTGACAACTGAATTTTTTCACCAGGTTGAGTTTTTCTCGCTTTTTCGGCTATATCTCTTGACAATCATGATTCATGACATGGTCGTTTCGAGAAACAAACATCGTACCATTCTCATTGGTTGAAAGCTGGATTTCCATTTAATTACACGTGCAGCGCAGCTATGATTGAGCACTTTTTAACCCTAGACTTGGATTACCTATTCATTCTGTCCGTTTATGATTACTCCACTCATGCCTACTTCGAATGTATAATCTGAATCCTTTAGCGTCAAATGCGTCCTGACAAATGCTACCACGTGCTGAAACGCTTGTCGACTCCCACTCCCGCACAGTCACAATCTGATCTCTGCCAATAAATTATGAGATACCCTCGAAAGTACGCTAATCTATTTTGAACGCAACATCATCAGACATGGCACTTCAATTTGTCATAAGCTGAAATCGGTTTCGGTTATTGCTCGTAAACTAGAAAAGTCGATCATATGCACATGGGTGCGTACGTGCGTGTCTCTGACTATTTTTGCAGTCAGTTAACAATATCGGTTCGTCGACCCGTGTTTTTTGGTTGACAAAGCTAAAACACTGCAAAGTAGCCTGAACCGAGTCTGACAACATCCTTCAACATAACCTTTCTCACCATGTCAAACCTTCCGCAAGCCCTGGTCATCGGTAAGTCTTCTTGCTAAAACCACATCCGCTTTTTAAAAATTTCAACGTGCGCTTGGAAATACAGTAGACCAGTGTCAATCAACAAACTCAACAAGAAGTTTCGCATTTCTTTCCAGTGCTCATCGTGTGGAGTGGCGCCGCTGACGGTTTCTTTGGTCCACCATGCCCCAACTGTACGCAACGCCTGTACATGGAAGTCAGCGCAACCGATTTGGCCGATTGTCGTAAGTGGTCGGGAGGAAAACGCTCTCGCAAAACATCAGCACTGGGAAATTGTTTGATCCGATCGAAAAATCAAGTCCTTTTTCACTTCAGTGCATCAATGCGAGATCGAAGGTGCATGCGTGAGCGCTTGGTATGCCGGACCAACAAGCTGTCAAATTTACACGCTCAGCTATCATGACGGCACCGAGTGGCAAGACTGGCGAATCTTTTAGTTTTATTTATGGACTCTGTTCTGTGATCTAAAATAGGAACGAGCACCGAAACAATTTAAAAATCGTAAATGCTTGCTGGAATCTTTGCTTCGTTTGAAACGGTTTATTGTACAGGTTTCTGGAAAGTCGTAGCCAGCTATATTGATGTTCTAGAGCTTACGTCAGTCATATTGAGCTGTCATCATCATGAGCTTAAACTTTTTTTGCTAAAACTGTTGTTGAAACTTTTTGTTAGCAGGGGTTGGGACAGCTTTTTTTGTTGACAGCTTTTTATTTGCTGTTTACAATAAGCAAACGTACATGTACTAGCAACTGTACGATGAAGTGTGTGTGTGTGATACAATGTTAACAAAAAACTAATCACTGTTAAAAAGTAAAACAATATCAGTGAGTGAATATGTGAGCCCTGCAATATGGAGTGCTTTTTTTGTCCACATAAAAGTTTGTACGGATAAAAGTTGGTACGGTCTCAAAAGCTCAAAAGCCCCGTAGTCCGTACACCCCGTAATTGTTCAGCCCAGTACTGAAGTGGAAGGGGTTGGGGTGGGGACCACACTAAGTCGTGTGTTAAGAAAACTACTCAACCTACATTACCTGCTCAATAAAAAACGTGATAAATTGCTTTTGAAACTTCATAAATCTGCGCAATAAAATTTCAACTGTTAAATTTAAACCATACTTAACAAAACTTTGATAAATATAGTTATCTCACAGTGTCCAACAAAATTGCGCTAATCAAGACACGCAGGAAAACATGCTCATGCAGTTTTATTATATCTTTATATCCAGCACGCTTCAGACACGACACGACGAAGAAAGACGTTAGACGTTTTGTCAAGAGAGTACAAGGTCAAAACGGTCTTCTCATGATTTTGGTAAATGATCTTTTTCTATCGTGACAGACAGATAGTGTGTATCCGCCAGATATTGCGATATTGCTAGACAAACATACTACGAAATATGTATGAAACAACGCTAAGGTATGAAATCGAAAAGTTTGTTCGCGTTTGCTGTGTGTTATGAAAAATCAATGACAAGTTTGGTTTATTAAAATCCCATTTATGTATCTTCATATAGGACTCAGTTTGTCTCAACGAGACAATATGTTGCCGATTAAACGTGCCTGTGCGTGCGGCATGCAACATTATCCACATCTGAAGAATTTTGAATAATATCGGTTTGGGTGATATTTTCAGATTCCAAAACTTTGTGAGCTTCTGAACTTTGCTTCTTCAATCTTTCTGGCTTTTTTTGTCACGGATTGTTTTAGTTTTTATATATGGTTTTTTATTCAGGTTTATTCTTGATTTTATAATTTTTGCGTGTGGAACTGATTTGCATGAATGTGTTTTTGTTAATAATTAGTCTGCAACTCAGTGCTGTTAGTCACGAACAGAGTTTGCCAGTGCCAGGTCTTTAAAATACTAAACCAGTCCCGCTGCATTTCAATACTGAACAAACATCTTCATTAAAGACGTGTTGTTGTCGGATCACTCTAATGATGCAGAAAATTACTGCACAAACTGACCACACTTTCTTAAGCAATATTATTGAATAAAGATTGATCCTTGTCGTGACATTTCTAGTGATCATATCGCGGTTGGATATTTGATGTTCTCGACCTTACGTGAACTGTACACATATTGTCGAAAGACTTATTACCGTATCTACTTTTGTTATCGTGTGGGGTCTGGAAACGAACTTAGAAACAGACAAAACCATCATGTGGTCAGAAGGTCTTATAAGTCAAAGTCAAATCTTAAAACAACTTTGCGCCTACAGTTTTATTCAGCTTATTTAGTTTAACCTGAATGTAAAAGGTGATAAATAGTAGTTACGGTAGATACGCTTACGGTAGTCCGGGTTCCCCTGTTTTTCTAAATTACATTGAACGTCACATATTCGCGCGTGTGTTTTCGTTTCATCGCTGAAAGTTGCAATATGTGTGTTCACTCACGATGGTGTGTTCGACGTTCTGAAATTTATGTCCACTAATTATGCACGGGTTTGCCGTTTATCCGTTGCAACTCTACTCGACTGTGTATATCTCTTTCGTATCTCTTTATCGTTACATTCTCTCTACATTTGCTTTATTCCAAATTGTACTAATTGTAATTTATTATGTCTTTCATGGTTTTGCAGTGTAAAATTCTATTTTGAACGGTTTTGAGCAAATTTTCAATTGTTGCAATTACACCGCAATTAAAACACATTTAGTCGAGTGTGGCATTAAAGCATTAAACAAGATTGCCATTTTCAGGATGCAGTCCAGAACGGTCTGAAAGCAGGTGTGAAATCTGCAGTCATTTCAGTTTATTTTTATTATTCAGCCAAGTTTTGTTTTCTGACTGTACGATGATATGTTGTTATGTTTTTTGTCTTCATCGAACCGAAGGCGCGAGACTTTTAATAAATGTTTTTGAATCGAAGGTCACATGTTATGGTAGCCCATGGTAGCCAAATCACGGTAGCCATAAAAGTCGGCATATTGCGGCTTGCTTTTGATACATGCACATGTACATACAAAAAAATGTATTCAGCCTGTTTCAAAAGCATCATTTTCTTTTTCGCACACACATCTTTTTCTAAACCTCATTTGTCCACTCCACTCATGTGAAAAACAAGCATGTTTTTTATTGAAATTCGTTTTTGTTCTATTCCATGTTCCCAAATTTGACATTCACTTTCATGTCTGAAATCAATTTGAGCCACTGCTTGACATTTCAAATGAAAAACGTCAATCAACAAAGGACGGAAGACGTTCAGGGGTTAAAGTTGTCTTGATTGATCATTGCGGTCGCTCTTTCGCTTCATCACGTCTATCGCTGCGATTCTGATGAATTTTTGTCTGCACCGTGTGAAGTGAGGTCACATAAAATTTTTTTAACCAGAATCTAACCCATTACGCGCACATTGGTGAACGTTTCGTTGCAATTTTGACAATCAATCTCAGTGGAGGTGAAATGCAAACCAAAATACAGGGTGATCCATTATCCATGGGGATGAGACGGTTCTCGTTTAATAACTGTTCAGGAATCTCCTGTGCTTTCACAACACTTTGACTTTTCAATCACCCTGCACGTGCTCATGTTGCACATGACATGACACATGCACATAGAATGTGCAATGCTCATGCAACCGCATGGTGCCAAAGCATTTATTACTTGTAGAATGTCTGCATATACATGTTTGTTGCTCAATTCCGTTTTATACCAGTTTCTTTTTGTGAAACGTACTGAAATGAGCGATTGTCTTCTTCAACTGCACATGGGTTTGTTTTAAATGGTATGGAACATTTTAATCTGGCTTACATTTGGTTGGGTTTTGGTGTTTAAACCGTCACAAATTCTTCCGTCATGCGCATACGTATGTGCGTACACATCTATGTGGTTCATTTGTTTCACTCAAAGAGGTTTTTCTTTTTTAATGAAATCTGCTCTGTTTTAGAACGTCAAAAATTGTCATATTGCAGTCCGAAACAGAGAAAAATTGTTGTGTAATCCGTATCGGCTTACAAATGTTGTTCCAGAACAGAAAGATGATTGATAAGCGTCTATCTTATTTCGGTATCTTTTGTTTGGTTTTGTTAAGCGATTAATTTTTTTTTTTACTATCTATATCAACTCTTTGTCTGTTTGCGCTATATTCATTCACGCATCCTTTCCAGCGTTGCATGCCATGCTTTGAATTTGAAAAATAGCAGTTGTCCAAGTTTCGGGACATGCATGCTGTCCGGTTATTCTTTCTCTATTCTTTATTCTGATTCTATTATCAATCCTGCGTTGTTTAAACGTTGTTTCCAAGCCTTAAAATCTTTCTGCAATCTGACTTCTTGGTTCAATCTAATATACATACATATTTTAGTATTCTATTTTTGTCAAGAAATGTTTGGTGTAAGCTTATAACCACCGACTGTTTTATAAGATGTGTAACTGTAAACACTGTTTGACCATATTAGGACCAAATACAGTATCGCGTTGTTTTGATCGAATAGGTGAACTCAAGTACACCGCCCACAATGTGTATCGCTAATTTCAGGAAATGAGGTTAACACCCACTCGTAAATGGTCCTCCACAAGATTTATGCCCACCCAACCACCACCCATTATTCTCTTCCGTCCACCCGTTCAGCGAACGAACTCTGCTCCATATGTTTACAGTTTACATGACTTTTTGTACTTTCGTTCGCTTACTCGTGGTATACATTGGTGAACTCAACTTACAGACTCTGCATATTTCAGCTGCAAAGGTAGTTTATATCAGTGGTCAGTTTGTATCCGTTGTGTGGTGTTTACAAGGCGTATTGGCGTAACCTCTAAGAATAACATTCCATCGCGTGCTATCATAGTTGGCTGTGTTCATACTTTACGTTGCTGAATGACTTGTTTGCACTGTTTTCATCAAAAATAAAAACTTTTTCAACACGTTTTTCCATTTTCTGTTTACTAATGTGTCGTCTTTATTTGTGCATATAAAAGTTTTTGAAACATTATCTAGACATTTGGGAAGTCTGCAAAAATAAAATCTTGGATTCAAACTGAAGGTAAGAAATGTTTTGATTCGTCATATCGCACCTTTTCAACCGACCAAAGTGATACCCCTCACTCTCACACACAAACTTCTTTTCTTTTAAACTATGCAAATACATCATAAGTGACCGTTATAAGCTGTCTTTCTGAAGGCATTTTATTGGAAGATAGTATGGATGTCGAAACGGTGGTAAAAATTTTATTATAATTTTATTGTTATACTGCTAGTATTATTGTTTGCAACTCTACCAATACCACGAATATGCTTGTTTTGGTTTGTTTCAGCACAATAGTACAGGGTGGGCCAAAAAAGGTTCCATTTTCAAACTGCTGTCACTGGCTGGTGTTTCAATATTATGAGCTGAAATTTTCAGCATTGATAAAACATGTGATGCCATTTTTCTGACAAATTTTTTTTCCAGTTTGGTCAAGTAGATTCAGTTTTACAGCACAATGTTTAAAAATTCCCAAATTTTCAAAAAAAACGGATTTTTAACCAAGAATTTCACAACGAATCATTGCTCATAGACATCCAAATCATCATTAAGGTTCTCGTTCGGCAGCGGCTGGATTCCAAACTGGCTCGCCTCGTTGATTTTGCTGGACTGCGCGTGAACATTACAACCACAATGTCTTTGAATGCATCAGCAATCGATGGTCGTAAAACACGTTACCATGCTCAAACAGATTGGTGTGCCACCACAAAAGAACGGACTTCGTGGTTGGCAAATCCTCGTGGCGACCCAAAATTGAATTTTATGCAAAACTGGCGAAGCGAGTCACTGCAAAAAAACTTTCAGATTGCTCCCACCAGATAGCACACCAGACCCGTTGTTCTGCTGTCCACTTAACCATGACGAAACTGCAGAAAACTGAAATTGAAACACTGTTTTTATTCAAACCGAAGAAAAACTTTTTCAAAAGAAACAAATTATATAACAGACAGAGCAACACACGAAACAAAAAGTCAACTGAACAATTCTTTCTGTCGCAGTCGCATGGCTGCTGACTCGAGTCCGTTGTGAAACATCAGAATTTCGCTCGAGCTGCTCAAATGCAATTCAAGTGTGAAGCCTTTCCACTCTGAACGCATGATTTGAACTATCAATACCCCGGGTATCCAAAAAGACCCATTTGTCACCTTCACAACAGTTTCAAAATTGAATCACGCATCTTGATACTATTTTTTTGCACTCATTTCAGTCAATTTGTTGATTCTTCGAGCTTTTTAGAAAATCTGCCACAGTGAGTGCTAGGAATTAAATATCGGGAAAAAATTTTTGTCAGTAAAATGACATCACATGTTTTATCAGTGCTGAAAATTTCAGCTCATAATATTGAAACACCAGCCAGCGACAGCAGTTTGAAAATGGAACCTTTTTTTGGCCCACCCTGTAGTAGAAGCACGTTCGTTACAGCGGTTTAATTTGGCGGTTCTTTTTATTGAAATGATGTGACGCACGCTTATAGCGGCAACCGGGTTTTGATATATGCTGCAGATATTACCCTTCATCTATCGTAAACAGCTCGTAAATCATAAATTTATTGCCGTTTCGACAAATTTCTTTCGTCAGCTATCCGTTTACAGCCGATTAAATGCATACATTGTACGTTGCATATATTTATTCAAATGTTGGTTGATTCTCATTTGTGGAACAAATCGAAGTCTAATTGTGGCGTAATCAATGAATTGAAATTTTGTTGCAATCAGAGAAACTGATGTTTGCGTCTTCCATAACTTTATGCGATAAATACAGCTCCGCAGATTTTGTAGCAGACAGTTCCACTATTGTGATTCTTATTTTCAGTGAATAATTACTGCTAATTATTTTTAAACCTGACCTCGGCTCACCCGCTCAAAACGGCAGCAGTGTGCTAGCAATAAAAAGCCACAGAACGCGTAGCGCGGATTAGTCGGTCCGTTTTTGCGCGAATTCAGGGTTCACCGAGGAAATTATTTTTGCGATTGTTATCATTTTCACGCGCTGGAATCTGCATTTGTGATCACGTTTGTTTGTTTTGTTCATGCATCTCATATGTGTCGTCTGTCAGTGTTGGGAATTAGCCCATGTACCTGCCTACCGTTATTAGCCGGGGCACGACGACATAATGTATGTATTTTATCTTGTATTGCTTCAAGGTGGGGCACCATGGACAAATGTGGCTGCTCACGTCTTTGGCAATCATAGTGCTTGTTCGTTCGTATATTTATTTCGTGTATTTACTCATCCATAGAGCCTTGGTATTGGGTTCATTTTGTGCGGTATCTTATATTTAGTCGAAATGTTGCCATTTTACCTTATATTGATTCTACGCACGTTCGTTCATTTTCCTCTTTCCACTCATTGCAATAATAGCGGTAATTAGCTGCTATCAATACTACTATTGCTTGCTGTTACGGAAAAACGGAACTGATGATAAATACGTAATAAGTTTCAAAGTTGTGCTGTACATACTTTCGTAAGTTACCTCCAGTTTTGTCGTTAAACGCTTTGTCCAGTTCTATGCTTCTTCCCTAACGCTAATTATTTTTTTCACCTTTGTCATTTTTACCTTTTTCAGTTAAATTCAATCAAAAAGACAAATAGACCTTTACTTTTGTGGAGAGCCCGAAACGATTTTATGTTGGAATCGAGGCCGGTGTAGAAATGCGACGATTTGAGTGATGGTGTTCAAGTGCAATAGCTGTTATTTACTAATTGACGGACTATTGAACATTGCAACATGATCATAAGACATTTTGCGGTCGTGTTGCTGTATCTCCTACAACAAGTGCTCGCTGCTTTAAGCAAGGACAATGGAACGGAAATTGAGCAGGTTATGTTTTTTAATGTGCAGTAACTTTTTTTAATGGAGTTTTCGAAAGTTTCGGTGAGCTTGATAAATGCCTTAACACAAAGAATGCATTCGAGAAAGTGTGAAACAATAAATACTGGTCTGTGAACCGTTTTCAGAGATTTGAATCTGTCTTAGAAAAAAATGGGAATTTCAATACCATCTTGCAGAACGTTACAATCTACGAAGAGTATGACTTTACCACTTCCAACGAAAGCTACTCACCGGATGAGTTGATTCATCTGATTTTATCGCCGGACGGTTTTTCTGGCGGTAATTTCACCACTATCACCGAGTTTGCAAACGACTCCCGTCTCGGTAAGAACAACTTTACTTGCTTGGAAATATTCGAGTCGTCTATCCGGTGAGCTTATCAAATCGCCACCCTGTAGAAGGCAGATCAATTTATTTTTAAATAACAGATTGCTGATCAAGTGAGATCAATAAGGTTATTAATCAAATCACTTACAACACTGGCTTGTGATAAAATTGTTAAAACATCTATGTGGATTTTACAGACTGTTCTGTTATTTGGATTCTTTCATTCGAGTTGAAAACCGTTAAAATGTAAACAAAAAATAGTAGCGTATCTGAACAAATACCAAACAAAAAATCCAGAGCCTCGGGTTTCAAACAGAGTGTAAGTTTGAAGTAATGAGTTTTTTGTTGGACTTAAAGTGAATACCGTTGTGTACATTTTGACTCATGTACAAAACGACTGTAACACACACAACACGTGTGTCTTTGAAAGCAACAGTTTCGAAAACGTGCGGTTGAAAGTCAAACTGTAACCTGTCAACCTGTGGTTAAGTAAATACTAATCGTGTCTAATATATTTTTTGTGTGAAATACATAAATACCGCCTACCCGCGTGCTTTTTCACAAAAAGTTCACATCTTTTTGGTCTGTTTGACTGCAAGACCAAGCTTTTCTCAGCAAAAAGTGGCCGCACGATTTGAGATATCGTGAGCGACGGTAAAACATTTGCGACAGCGTTATGTGCGCGCACACGATCACAACAACTTAGCGTTTAATGAATCTAAAAACACGTTATCTGTTGTGTTCTCAGCTGTTGGTTGTTACTCTGTCCAATTATCACACCGAAGTGGCAATCTGTGGTGAGTTTGACTAAAAAAGCGGCATTCATGAACCAGTATTTAGTGACGCGTCGCTTCATGAACCAGTATTTAGTGACGCGTAGCAGTGTTAAAACATGGCTACGTGGTCAATAAATACTGCTTCATGAATGCCACTTAAGATCGTTGGAATCCGCCGTTCAGCTAGCGAGATTCCAGTCGTTGACGTTGTGTGCTGAATTACAATCTGCAGCATTCCTTAAGCACCATAGCTTCTGTTTTTCTAGTTCCTGAATACTACCGAATTGTGCTGAGCATCACAAACGCGTGGATGCGACCGTCGGCGGCGGAAACTACAGAGAAAGACTATCTGCACCACCGACGGAAAGCGTTTTCGCATCGACTTCGATCCTCGTTGAAGCAACTGTACGGCGGAGTGCCCGGTCAACAATATATTGCCATCATTGATGTCAGGTTGGTTAAAAAACGTGTTTTAATGTTTTAAAAAACGTAAAAAAGTGCTGCGGGATCTAACATTGTGCACTGGATGCTGGCATTGATACCAGAACCATCAATTAAAAAAAGCAAAATTCTTTCAGGGACACTGACAGTGGTGCTACTGTGGTCTCGTTGGACCTCATCAACCACAATGCAACCGCGACAACTGAAGAACAATTGAAAAGGCCGCTGCTAGAAGCGTTGCACGCGCGGAAAATTGGCGACTTTGATCTTGCACAATCCCCATTTGAATTCCACAGGATAGGTGAGAAGTTATATAAGAAAAATATAGTTTTAAGAGCTCCCGTCCGCTAAGGACAGTTTTGTTAAAGTATTGTTCCTTTACCTTTTAGAACATGTGTGCCAGTTCAAGTACTTTTTTTCTAGACGGTTCTTCAAGCTGTACGGAAGTTGAATTCAGTTGTCGCAGTGGCCGATGTATCGATATTCGAAGGAGATGCGATGATGTTGAAGACTGTGATGATGCGAGTGACGAAGATCGCGATTATGGTTGGTTTGGACATTTCTCTTATTGTTTCTTTAGAATACCGTTTATTTCAACAATTCTGCGCAATTTCACTGGCATTCGATATTTGCAGCCGGTTGCAAACCGTCTGCCCCTCGGATCACAAAGATATCGCCCCCAACTACGATTCACGCAACCGAAGAGGCTGTCTTGCGAGCGACTATTGTGAATGTCAATCAGAAAACAACGGTTGGTCGATTTTCGACGATTTTTGAGTTGAAACGCAATTTTCAGCATTTTTTTGGAGTTGCATATCTGTTCTTTTCGTGTTTACTTCTTTACTTCCTTCAGATATCCTGGATTCGATATCCGGACAACACGACGCTCACCATTGGCACAGCAGTACTGGTCGCTGATCCTCGTCTTCACGTTCATCACAATAAAAGACACCATCGGCACAAACTGATCATCAAGGTTTGCGCTTTCCGACGCCTTTGCTTTTTGTTTCTGCGCCTCTGTTTTTGAGCGGTGTGATTGATCGCGGAAGTTCTTGGCGTTTCTAGCTCTGTTTCCATCGTTTTAAAATTTGGGGCGACAGTTTTTCTGTCGCCGGGGGTGTTTCCAGTTTTTTTCGCATTGTAATTCAGCTGTTTTTTATTGAACGCCATCTCTGTTAGTCTGTCTTTTTCTGATTGGCAATCTACGCTTGTCTATCTGGTGTTTATCAAATCAGCGGTGTTTCGCTGTTGTTTTTTTTCAGTGTCTGGTTTTCAATGCGGTACCAGAGCCCGCATTTGATTGTTGATTAGATTTACACACGTTGAAGCTTGCTTCTCTGGTTCCCTTCATACTCATGCAGATGCTACATTGTAAGCACAAGCGCCTTTTGACGAATCGATCTGTGCCCAGTATGCACATTGTTATAGGAGCTTTTAACTTTTTCCACGCACTGCATCTGCAGTCTTGATGCCTCCTTTGCGCTGTCCCAAAAGTCAAATCAAACAAAAAACGAGGTTGAAAGACTTAACAATTGCGCTGGATAAAAGCCTGCCATTCCTGTAGCTTTTTTTTGTTTTATTCGTACTTTCTTTCTCGTACTAGTGCTTGAGGTTTTTTCATGTTTTTTTTCATGCGGTTGTTTGTGCTTTGTAACGTATATATATACCGTAAAGTCTTGCATATAAGGTTCCTCCCACTTATAAGACCCCCACCCAAAAGTGGGCGGAGTGTCACACGGCGGGAAACCAAAAAATTCAAAATTTTGACTTGGTCAAAATCCTACCCCGTTTATAAGGCCCGGAATTCCTAGTGTTCGCTTTATAAGACCTCCTCCCACTTATAACGTTGTCACACAAAATTCCACTTTTTTCAGAAATTTTTGATTTTCAAATTTATATAAGGAGACCTTATATGCAAGACTTTACGGTAGCTGCCACTGATTGTATACCTTCACCCGAATAAAATATTCCAGGAATGCTAATCAAAAACAAACCGTGCTGCTGCATTTTTTATGCTTCAGTTTTTTATAAAAGCTTTTCTGTCAGACTGAGTGGTCGCGTAGCAAAACAAAAGCCTCGCGTGTGATCAGACACAAAATTCCGAGCCACACGAGAAAATGGAATAAAAATAAATTGTGAAACTTTTCTGCTCATCTCTAACTGTCCTTGATTTTCACTCACAACTGTGAGTAGCCAAACAATTCCCATCGCCATGAAAAAAATGAGATGCTAGAAACTTCAGAAAAACTCTATATGTGCAACCAGAGTGTTATTTTAGCCGAGACACAGGCACGTTTTGCTTTTAACAATGTGGGAGGAGTACGCGCATGCAAATGTCTCAGGCTTTTCCTATTCACAAATGGTCGAAACATAAAAAAAGTAACAACAACAACAAATAGCAGAAAGCAAGTAACATAAATGGCGACAGTATAAGCGACTGGGTGTTTGTTTTCTAAATCCGACTTCTTCTTGGCGTAAAACGACAGCTACAGAAGCTCCAGCGTAAAATCGCAATCACATGGATCATTTTTTGCGTCTTTTTCTGTACATTCGGTGAAACGATTTCTTGTTTTCCTATCTCACACACTGAGTTTGTTTATTTTTTTTTGTCAAAGTTCGTTTTATTAAGCTTGTATTTATGTATGATCAGGTTTGCTCTCAAAACTGGGACACAAATACAGTCTTGGGTGTTAGCGGTGTTTCGGTTAAATTCAGCGTCTGTTTCCGTCAGCCAGCGCGAATTTCTGTTCAAGCAGTTGCAGAAATCAGCGAAACTGTCATGCCAAAAGCCATATCACTTCTGGTGGGCTCAGTTACACACCAGCGCGCCATGAAGCATGGTGTTTGAATGTGATTAGGGGTTATCAGAAACGCTCAAAGTATTTGATGCATATGATGCACATGCATGTCGCGTTGTCGAAAATCATATGTAGCAGAGCACAAAACAGGAATTTGCTAGTCTCTCTTGCTGCTTTCTTTCAATCATCATTTTGCAACAATTCCAAAGTCGACATAAAGGCGTCTCTCTACTGCAACATTTGTGTGAAAAAGACCAATTAAAATAGCCCGTCATGGAGACTTTGCGCCGGAGTTTTCGCTTAACTCTTCTACGTACATTGTACGTCATAATGATTTATTTCTTGTAGCTCCATTTCTAAGCTCAATGCTGAACGGCTACATAAGCTCAAGCATTCTCGGGCATTCACGCTGAAACAGAATGCTTGAAAAGGATTTACAAATTGTACATTTCAGACACGCATGGTCACTTGAACAGTATGTCGCTCTCGCTCATAGTGTTTGTGTCTTTTTATTAGCGTACGTGTCATCTTAGATGACGTTGTAAAAATGCTAAATATGTGACATGTTTCACGCATCACAGTCCTTTAGTAGCCCGGCCGGCTCTGAACCTTTCAGAGTCTGAGAAGCTGTCGATGCTCCTAAGAAAGCCAAAAAACACAGAAATCCATGTCTCCAAGTTTTGAAATCATGTTCTTCATCGCCGGTAAAGCCTCTGACTCACTCCCCGGTTGTTCGCCGTATTGTTTGCATTTGCAACATTTCGGGTTGTTGTGATTTCTTTAGTCACTGCATGCGTAATTCGCCAACTTCCATTTTCAAAAAAAAGTACGCGTACAATAGAAATCGCCATGTGCAGTTTTTTGCTGGCGGCAGTTGCAAAAATGACTAACACACGACTATAATATAACATGTTTCGGTGGCCGTGGTCGTCGGACGTTTGTTGACTGATCTTGAACCCCGCCCAGTTTGGTTTACATTTATTTCACGGTTCAGAGGCCTGATTTTCGCAAACGGTTTTCTGCTTTGCACTTTCGTTGAAAAATATCCAATTCGCCACATCATAATTTGTGAATCTGTTGGAATTTCGGTTTTCTGGCTCATTGTTTTTTTCAACTGGAACAAGTTTAATTTTGATGTCTGAACAGCAAAAACAATTTCCACCTTCAAATGAAATGGTTTTAAAATGTCGTTGTAAAAAGTCGAAGTGAATGGTTTTTGATACGTGAATGTAAACGTTATTTAGCTTTTTTCTCACATGGCACGATCTTAAAAAACCGCGTCCTAAATCCAGCGCAGTTCAAATTCATCAACAATTCGTACAATGTATGTTCTTCGCATTTCATTGCCACACACGCGAATTTGATAACAAGCGAAAACATTGAATTCGAATGTTCGATAAGAAAAGCATTATCAAAATTGTTTTTTTCATGCAACATTTCTGCCGTCTGACATTTTGCAAGCCCACAACAGCCAATAAAATTTCATGCTTTGCGTCTGATAAATATGCACGTGAATTCGATTTAAAAAATTGAAAATATAGCATATTTTGTCTTCTCCTTTTTCGTCTTGTTTCACAAAGTCTGTTAGTGGCATTTCACCATGTTCAGTGGAGGTGTGTATTTTCGAATTCTGTAGACAAATAAACACCGCCCACCAATGGCACTGCTACCGGCATTTCTCACTTCGGTGCTACTGAACGCCACCGCACTCAATAATCACACTGCTCAAAATCCGTACCACAATCTCACCAACAACAACAATCGTCATCATCCGCTTCCCTATCTTGAAATTCAAACATTAAAAGAGCACGAACGCCACTCTCGCATTCTAAACCGCCACCATTACGCACCGCGACAGAACGCACGCCCGGACGACTCCGGCCGCTACGAGGTGCGCGTGCAGACGTCGGGCGCGCAGTGGCCGGCCGTCAGTGACACGACGCGATTGACCGTGCTGCCCGTTGACGATGCAGAACAAGAGCGGCAAAAGAAACACCACGAAACGGGCGGCAGACGCCGGCGACTGCATTGTCCGAGCGGCTTCTTCGCCTGCGCCAGCGGCCATTGCCTGGAGGCGGAGCGCTGGTGCGACCGACGATCGGACTGTCCGGCCGGCGATGATGAAAGCGATTGTCAGTCTGGTTAGTTTGTTACTTACTTGACTTAGTACGTCGATCCGCGTGGTGCGGTGCACTTTGACGCCGCACACCAGTTCACATCTGTTGACGCGACGATGTGCGATGCGCAATAAGAGTCACGTGGCGTAGCGCGCCGCCACGTGAGGAGGCTCATACAGTTCGCGCGGTTAGACGGTTATTTGTCGCCGGACTTTACATGGGCGCACCGGACTTCCAGTGAATGAATATGCTCGTGGCCACGCGTGAACGGTGCCTCCCAGCGCCCGGTGCGTTTGGTGTGCTGAGCATTCTGTGTGATCGTTGCAGTATACATGCAGAACTGAGTTATGCAATCGTGTCTCTGACCGAGATGACGTCAAGTACTCCAATGTGTGCTGCGCTTTTCTTGCACAGCAACCAGAAGTTTCAGTTTAACTGATCCTTAGCCTCCTATGAAACAATTATGTCAACGGGGTGAACCGAACTGAAATTCTGGTGCCTTCGAAAGTTCAATTCTTGTGGGATTTAACAGCCATAAATTGACATTGTATCCAGTATCGTTGATGCAGCTGAATCCAGCGCGTTTCACTCGCATGTTGCACTGCACGAACAAGCCAATTGGTCCTCAGGTGACACTGCACTGCAAGCGACCACTGTCAGCGAGCACCAAAAGAGCCCCAGTTGTCGGTCGCACGACGTCCGCTGCAACAACGGCCGCGGCTGTGTGCGGCCGGAGCAACACTGCGACGGTGTGGCCGACTGCTCAGACGGCTCCGACGAGTTCGGCTGTGGCTATGAACAGCACCGAGGTGACGTCATCAAAGGCAACAGCATCGTCGACGATCATCCCATGAAACTGCACGCGACAGCAGCGATCACGAAACGGTGCCGCGATGGATCGCTGCCGGAGTTCAGCATGTGCGTTTGAGTATTTCGAGGTGTTTTTTTCTTCGAAAAGAAAAGAGTTCTATTTTCATTGTTGTTTGTCTAGTGGCTATCGAAATTGATTAAAAAGTGATGCGGTTCAACCCACTTTATAGATATGGCGCAACGTACTGCTATTCGGATAAGACGTGCCCGAAGACCTCAGTTTGTCTGGATTTCCTCTGCTGTCGCACTGGTCGGTCATTGTTTTAGTTGGCAAAATCAGCTAACACAAAACGAATATTAATCAAAAACTTTAGTTTTATCATTTTTATAGGCCGCGAGCGCGTCAGTTGCCTGCACGGCGATTTTGAATGCGGCAGCGGTCGATGTATTGCATCGAATCGCCGTTGTGACCGCAAGACCGACTGCGAGGACGCCAGTGATGAACTCGGATGTCGTAAGTGACATGGTGTTTTGTTTTATTTTTTAATTAAATTTATAACTCAATAGAATTAAATTATGCCCAACCCCACTAGATACAATTTCGTAGGCAATTAAAACAAGTATAAAATAATGTATGTGTGTGAAAAGATTCCACTGAAATTGCAATTCTTGGGAGAGAAATCTTGTGACTCACTGTATCGTCATTATTATTGTTTGGAACGTTCTGATCCAATCAAAATGGTATCTGTCGTTTTCATCTGCGTTCAATTCACTGCGTCTTCTGCTTCATATTGTCCTTCGCAGCCATCCAACGGTCTGATTCCATGCACACATGCGCATAGCAATATGAGAGCACCATCATCAGCCAGTACGGAAAGTGAAATGTCAGCGATTCGGCGATGAACAGACGGTCAACGAACGTCCACCCGGCGGTTGGTCCGGCTAGGAAATAGAAATTCGAATATAAAGCCATCGCGTACGGCACCCAGAAGAACGCCGCGATCAGGCGACGAAACGCGACGTCGCTCAGGCGTTGCTCGCGGAAACGGCGCACTTTCTCCAGACTGGAATTTGAAAAATGGATTATGAATATGTGACTAGTCGAATGAATCTCACGTCCATCTTTCTGAGTGAGTATACATTTTGTTAATGGTACATGTATGGCAACTCAACACTTGTGAGCCGAACCTGTAAATCGCTCTCGCGATCGACTCGACGAACAGTTCGCCGACGTTCAACAGAATCCAGACGATGTTGTGCCATCTGGTGCCGTGCCAAACGAGCACAAAACCGTACGCCATCGCAACACCGACTAGCTTCCGCCATGTACTGAACGTCGGCCGGCAAATCGGCAGAAAAATGTACTCCTTGAAGAAGCGATACAAGCCGCGATCGAAGCTTCGCCAGACCTTCGAGTAGAGCGCAACGCGGTTGATGCAAATCGGCCCGTCCGGCGGCTGCATGCGGTCGACGTAGGCGAACAGGCGCGGTACGCCGAAGATGACCACGTATTTCAAGTGGAAGAACTGTCCTGCAACCAAAAGAGAGCGGTGCGATTTTAGAAATGATCGAAAAATTGTTGGCGCTGATTCCATATAAGTCAAATCGATCCCCCACAACTTTTTGGACATCAACAAAAAACAAAGTGTTCTAACCAACTGTGGCGCCAAGCGCCGTCAATTCGTCCAGTCGAATCTGTCGCAGGAACTGGCCGTGTCGCAAGAACGCTCCGAAATACGCGAAATACAGCATCGAATCAACAAGCAAGAACCAAAACGCGATTCGCAGCGCTCTCCAAAGAATCTCTTTTAATGATCGCTCTTCTTTATGACGTTCCGCGAGTTGTTGCTCAAAATCGCGATAAATCACGATCACACTCGTGCCGTACGGCAAATAGAACGAATAGTGCAACATCCGTAGGAAGCCGTCCGTGACGCGCGCGTCTTCCGGTCGCGTGTTCCCGTCGAGGTACTCGATGTTGTAGCTGATGTAGCAGAGGATCTTGTACGAGGTCAACAGCAGCTCCACGAACGGGTCGTTATAAGTGCGGAACAGCGGTCGGTGAAGCGTCGAGTAGAGCACCGGCAGGGTGGCCGCCCAGAGCGCCCATTTGCGCCTGCAGAGGGGAGAGAGAGTGTGAGATTTGAGTTTTTTTCAGAATTTTTTCAGAGTCAGATTTTCTTCAGAACCGTTTCATTTCTGGAAGCTCGTTGAAACATTTGTTGATCTGATACAGTCCATATGTACTGTGAGACACCGTCGCCAGTGTCGAAAGTGTTCGACAACAAAATGAATAAGCAAAAAAAACAAGATTGCCGCTGACTTGGTCAGTCGGGTGACGCCGAAAATGACGGCGCCATGTATGGCAGTGGTCACGACCGTCGTCGGGCCGTAACAAAGCGCGCTGACACCAATGGACACGATCGTGCGAAACATCTGCACTCGAAACGTCGCGCCGTCGAACAGCCGATCGGCAAGGTTGAACAACGCCGAGTGCACTACGAGTGCCGGTATCAACCGATAGAGGAACACTCGATAGTGTCGCCACTCCCAGTTGGTGTTGTCGCGCAGTGTCCAGCCGACCATCGGCAGCTTCTCCAACGACAGACGATACTTGCGACCGTCGCTCAACGGCACGTGGCGCGACAGGTTCAGCACGCAGTACCAGCCCCACGAGATGACGCAGACTATGACGAACTGGTACAAACGGATCTCCCATTTTGGCAGCTCTGGCCACTCGAACAGCACACGCCGGACGTAGGGTTTAGGTGGTACGGCACTTTTCGAGTTTTGAGTGCCGTTGCGCTGCTGTTGTTGTTTTTCCTGTTTCTCCGGACTTTCGGTTGAGCGTTTGGAGGCGCTTGTTTTTGAAGCCATATTGCGAGGATTGAATAACAACAAGTTCCGCTGAAACATAAATTGTAGAAATTTTGCAGAACTGCACGAACGCAGATGAAAGAAAATTTATAGATATTAGATGCGCAGCAGTTGACGCAATTTATGCAATGTATGTAGTACACTCTAACCACAAAATGCACAATGCAAGTTTCATGAAATTTGTTCGTTGTTCTCGAATTTAAACAGTAAAATTTACGCAAAAACGAAATGCACAAAACAAAATTTGTTACACAAGATGAACATGCGAGTTGCGATTGCAAACGCTATTGTACACACAGGCACAGCAAACGGAGATTTCAGCAAACCTAAAAACGTCTTTTGACCATGAAAACAGTGCGTTGCGGAAGATGAAAAGTTTCTGTGAAATGTAAACTGCTGTGCACGCAGTTTTCTCAAGTGCACGATATTCTGTACATTTCACAATTTCAAAATAGTTGAAAAGGCACGAAATTCACCATTTCCACAACGATACAGCGGCCAAAACAGACGAGGTGGACTTCCACCACACTGAATGTCCTTGAAACACAGATTCGGAAAGCAGAACGGCAGTTTATCCGCTCTGACACTCGTGTGTACAATTGCCACACGCTTGTTTTTATCACAACATGCAGCATGCACAACTGCGCAAATGTGTCCGTGTGTGCGGCTGTGATGAGAGAGAAAGGACGGATAAATAGGAAGAAGAGACAAACGGAACAATTGCCTTTTGGCTGGTGGTGTCGGTTTTCTTTCTGTACAGATCATTTTCTTGTGCACAAAAATACAATCGATAAATAAATATTGTTGAATTAAAACGAACGATATTCTTCAAAAATTTCGTCGAATGATAGCGTAGAGAATCGTAACAATGGGGAAAAAATGACAAACATGCAACAGTCAACAGGCAGGGCAGTCACCTCAAGTAAAATCATGGTAGTTTTGAACATTCGACCTCTTTTTGACTACAGCGCGCGTTGTCAGTCGAATCAGTTCACGTGTCGGACGACGCTTCAGTGCATCGACGGCCAGCTGGTCTGCAACGGTCACTACGATTGCGCAGATGCGAGCGACGAACAGAACTGTGCTACCAGTAAGCGGCATTGAAATTCACTGAAAGCGGAGTCAGTCATTTCAGTCAGTTTTATTCTGCAGTCACGCATAATACCAGAGAAGTGTAATACAAGCCAAAATATTCACAAGCCAAGCGAATTTGATGTCACAATATTCTTTTTGTTTCGTTTTGGCCTTTGAAATGCACTTTAAAAATCTAGTTTTCAAAATGAGCCTGGCACAGGGATGTATTCTACCAGCCACGAGGACTCTTCGCGGTGGCATGACAATTCGGGGATAAGCGCTAACGTCGGTGTTTTCATCGCGGCCTGGGGCTCAGAACGGTTTGATGTGTTGCTGCTGACTTTCGATGCCTCTTCGCGGAGACCTGGCAGGGCTGAACAATACCGCTGCGACAACGGACAGTGTATCGATAAAACACTTGCTGCGACCGCAAGTACGACTGCTCCGACGGCACTGATGAAGCTGCCTTGTGGTAAGTATTGTGGATTTGTTCAAACTTGTCCGGACTAAAATGACGTCAATTGCTTGAAAAAACGACCGTTTGTCAAAGTATATGAGCACAAAAATGTCAGTTTGATGTGACTGATTCGACATTC
>JASANC010005849.1:0-22713 GCA_030248135.1 Theristus sp. LFF4_11 | reverse complement strand
GCAGCCCCCTCAGCGAAAAATCCAGCCCCCGTGCACGACTCATTGCAAGCAACCTCTGATTTGTTTTGTGTGGGGCCATTCATTTTGTCTTGGGCCACTCATTAGTAAAGAGCGCCTAAAAAGTAGTATGTGTTAGTTGTATTGTGGTGATAAATCAACAAGACAACAATGATTATTTTGTTTCGTATTTATCACCTTGCTTTGCTTTGCAGGAAATTTCTTGTTCGCAAGAACTGATTTGAGTTCGACTTACGCGATTTGAGAGAACCAATCAATCAAAGCAATTAGTTTGTTAACATAAAAACGCTGAAAGTTAGCGATTGTACCGGGTGGTGTTTGGTTGGACCTGGACGTGCGTGCGTTCTTTTCATCTCGACAAAACTTGCTCGTGAATTGAAGAATTGGCAAATTGGCAAACTGAAAAGAAAAATACCGTGGCAGTAAAGGAATAAAACATCTTTACCGTTGGTTGACAGTGAGCGCGTCAGCTGCTGGTCAAGTTGTGCCACATTAATTGCGTTCCGCGTCAGCGTTATTTGACAGTTTCTTTGTTCGTTTCATCGCGATATCCGGCAGCACAACAACTTGGCTTGGCTTGGCTTGGCGGGCAGCGGCGACATGGCGGACTCATGGGATGCCGAGCGAGGTGTCGTTTTTCTCTTACTCTTTTTGTGGAACTGTTGATTTTCTCACGTTTCGATTTGATTTTATGGATATGCATATAATTGCCTTATCATCATTGGACGTGTGATCGCCGCGAAAGTTGGCTGACACTGACACAAGCTGATTGGTAAACGACCATCAGGCCACGCTTCAGTTGCAAAATTTGCGTTACAAAATCACCCGTGTGCGGGATGGTGGCTGAAAAGTATATTTGTGCAATCAAACGTAAGCTAAAAAAATTGAAACACTGATGGGGGTAAAATCGCAGAAATGGCAACAGAGCTATTTTACACAGAGAAATCCATTTTTTAGCCACCAGTGATTTTGTCTCGGCAAGAAGTCTCGCTGACCAAATCAATAACTTTTGCGGTTACGCTGATGACCAACATTGACTTCATGGATTTGAAGTGATACCTGTGAGATGAGATCCATGCCAATGAGTGCAATAACGTAACATTTCGAACGAATATGCGTTTCGCTTTTTCTATTATTTGTAAAAGTGATCGATTTTTTATTTCAGTCGATTTCATCGCAGCGAAATTCAAAGACGAAGAAGAAGATGACGATTTGAAGGTCGGTTTTGTTGGTAAATTTCTTGCGGTTCATGACATTAAGTTGCGTTGCGTAGGCGCACTCCACGAGGAAATGGCAAATTTCCGTGTATTTTTTGTTCAGGACAATTGGGACGACGAAGACGATGAGCCAGAGCCGCCGCCGCCAATTGAGGAAGCGCCGAAGAAATCAAAAAGTGAGTTTTTTGTAAAAACACCAAACGATATCAACCGTTGAATTGAAACTTTGTTGCTGAGTGTCTAAGTGTCAAAGCGCCATTCATGGAGGTTGACGCTTAACGCGGCGTCACGTTCGCTGCACATTCATGGAGCAAAGACGTCGCAGTTCTACGTGCTAAAGTGACGCCTGTGCTTTTTTAGCGCTCGCGAGTGCATGAATGGGCCTTAACCGCTGTGCTAACTCCAGCTCCAATTTCTCTATTCGATAAACTGTTTCCTTTCAAACGTCCTTGTTCTCCATTTCAGAAGACGCAGCGAAAAAACCCGAAGTGTCGGTAAGTCTCAGATTTGAAAACCGTTCTTTCACGCGTGATTTGAATTCAATTCTACGTCATCTCGCGCGGTCCACAAACAAACGCACAGGCGCGTATGTTACATGACCAGTGTGTTTGTTTGTGTGAGTGAGCAACGATACAATGAAGAAACACGGGTTCAATAGAATGTGGACGGGTTTCAAACTGAACATTTTGACAGTTTCACATCCTCCAGTTTCACATCTTCTATTTTAATTGGTGTTTTCTTGTGGTTTGTTTAACTGACACCACACACAACGTCGTCGACCAAATAAAAACAAAAGACAAAACAAACTCACCAAAAACTTCAGGACATTGTCACAAAGAACCTGAGCGCAAAAGAGCGCGAGGAGCTGGCGCGAGCGAACGAACTGAAAGATATACAGGAGTCGTTTGGTTTAGTCTCAATCTCATTGATTTTTTTGGATTGATTCGTCAGTTTGAGTGAGCAAATCGTCAGCAGAAATAATCTGGACAGTGGCGACGGTTCAGAAATTGATGGTTTTGCTGTGTACTTTGGCAATCGAATGCGCTGATTGTTCCGATGCTTTTACTCAGCAGCTTGGATCAGTTTTGATGAGTTAATGAGTTTAACTTAATGAGTTTTGCAATAAGTTTTATTAATGTTCCGTCTTCGATAGGATTTTTCTGACTAATTTGGCTGATTCTTGCTGATTCTCTATTTTGCTGATTATGCTTCGCTGTTTTCTGTGACGGCAGGCGCCATCGATGCGAACGGTCACTTGGACGAGTTCAACATTGACGCCGTCACGTCCAAGGAGGAGTTCCATGATCTCGCCGTGAAACTGGTGGACAGGCTAAAAACGAAACAGGTGCGAAAAACGTCGTTTCCTTGTCGTTGTGAAATCTGTTTTTTTCAAGCATATGCATGTTTATGTATTAGCTGATTGGCTGATTGATGTACTAGCTGATTGGATGCATTCGTTTGAAACACCGCAGCGTGCCAATGAGTGTGCTGTGTCTGAGTCCGATTATGGAAAGGAGGAGTATCTGGCATGATTTAATTGACTATTTGTTATTCTTGTGTTTCATTGTTTTACTGACTAAATTGTGTTTTTTTTCAGGACTCCAAACACTACAAAGAGTTTCTCAACACGTTAATAATAAAACTGTCCGAAACATGTAAGTGAATATCTGTTCTTCTTGAAAGCGTTGGTTGATTGACTGGGCTTGATTGATCTTTTTTTCATCTTTTGTTCATTAAAAATTAAACACAATAATGATACTCAGGTGAACCAAAAGATATACGGTTTTTCGCAACAATGTTGACTGAAAGAGCGCGTCAAATTCAGGAAGAGCAAAAAGAAAAAAAGGTAAACGAGATTTAGAAAGTCTGCAAAAAGCGTTTTTTTTTAAACAGGCTTCTTTGTACATGTGAAATAAAATTTTATATCGTCCCGTATCCCGTAAATTAAGGCTTGTAAAGCCGTAAAGCAAAATCTTTATGGTAGCCAGAGCCACTAACCACAGACCTCATGTCACCTCTAGGCTACTCAATTTTATTGGAGCCTAAGGTATGGCAATTTCCAAGGCCTTTGTTCGAGAAAAAAATAATGCGTTCTGGTGAAAAAATTTCGAACCAAACGAAAAACGAAAGAAAACATTCTTCCGCTCCTTTTCCAGAAAGGCAAGCAGCCGAAAAAAGCGCTCGACTTGAAGGCCGGCAAGAAGGCCGACGATTTATTCAGTGACATCGCCGTGGGCGGTGTGGAGCCGTTTGCTGGTGGCGGTGCTGCAGAGGAGTTCGACGATTTCATGTGACATCGTTTGTGCTGTTTGCGCTGTTTCATTCTGGATTTACGTCGTCTTAAGCGGCATTCATGAAGCAGTATTACGTGACGCGTTGCTGTGTGAAAACATAGCTGCTCGGTCATTAAATACTGCTTCATGAATGCAGCATTAGTTCATTGTGCCGTTCGAATTGCGGGGCTGGTTATTGCAAGGGTCCTTGTTCAAGTCGAGCGTTTCTGATTTCGCTTGTAACTCGGCTGATTTCAGTATTATATTTTATATCACCCCTTGAAATAGCCGTGAACCGTCGACGGATACGATAAGCTAAGAAAGCGTTTTGTCTAAAGATTGTATTGAACTCTTTCAAGTGTTGTGGTCGTAAAGGGCAAGCCGGGGCAGCTCCCATGTTTTTGTTTGCTCTAAACTTTTCGTTAATCTTCTCTGGAAAAAAACTCCAAAAAAATGCCAACGCAATTTCGCAATTCAGTCGGTGAAACCAATGGAACTTGCCCGCTTGACTTGTGTGCTAAGGATGCGTTGCGTTTGCTCAGTTCTTCTGCTTCTCACAATCCAATTCAAGGAATTACTATTGTGTGTCGCGAAAGACCGGAGGTATTGATGGCTTACCGTTGCGGCACGTTGATTGGTTGCTTCCATCTCTGTTCAACCAATCAGCAGGCACAGACGATTGGTTTGCAAGAGCGGTCGGGAAGTCTCTATTCTGAGTTTGGCTGCTTCTTTTCAGACAATGATTTCATCGGTTCATTTTTATCAAACACACACCGGTTACAAAACTAAAGCGGCATTCATGAAGCATTATTTAGTGACACATAGCTGTGTTAAAACATGATCATATATTGTTACTAAATACTGCTTCATGAATGCTCTTTGTTTTTTTTTTGTGATTGTGCCTATTCGTCCATGCTGATCGTTTTTTTTTATTACAGTGTTGTAGTCGACCGATGTTGTGATTTTTGTGAACCACTTGTTTTTCCCCTGAGATTGAACGGAGCAAGATATTTTTTGATTAGCTGATTGAAAAAAGCTGATGTTCTCTGATTGGTTGCGCAGTTATCAGCTATCAGTTATTACCCAATTATCATTTGATTTCAACCATTTGCATCTCCAGTTCGCTCTGTTGAATCTCCATCACAGTAATATTTTCTATGCATTCTGAAACGTTTGGTTGCGAAATTCTATTGACGAAACTTGATTTACTGACTGACTGCTTCGCTGTGTCATCATGAGAGACGCAAATCAAGCTTGATTTTGATTGTGTGATTGATTCCGGTGTTCTCAATGCTGGTTTTTATGAACGTTATGACGTATTTATTGAAAGTTGTCACTCAAGATGACATCATGTCAGTGTCACTCGGACGCTAGTCGATTTATTGCTAAATCTCTGCATGCACACGGAAACAGACACAAGAGACAAAACAACTGCAAAAAGTATACACATCTTGATGGATAGTTGTCAAGGTTTCAAAATCATAATTGGGGGTTTTGCTGTTCAACACTTTAATAAAAATGGCACAAAACACAGAATCATAATTGTGAAAAAATTGTAATTTATTTTGCATTCGTCTTTCTTTTGTTAACTCGCTAAAAAAACAAATATTGCACAGTGAATTGGAGTTAGTCAAAAAATAGATCGTCCAAAAAATGTTAGGGTTTATCATGCTTATGCTAGCAAATAGTATCAAAAATTCCGTTGTAGTTAGGTTAGCAAGTTAGGTTCTATCAAACTGACGCAAAATGTGCCAAAAACGATAAAAATTCTTTGCAGGTTAATCCAAAAAAAATAATATGCGACATCTGTATCATGACCCTGTTATCGAAATTTTTTTGAAATTCAAAAAATAACAAAAAAATCCGTTCTTAACGAATTTCAAGCAGCCATGAAAATTCTTGTCCAAACTGCTGACTTGCACTATGTACAAGAGACAAAATAATGAAATGAGGTGATGAACGTGTAACAAAAATAGTCGTCAAATAACGGCAAGAATGTAAAGAAACTGCATGCTCCCTCAGAAAAAAATAATTAAAACACCGGTTCACAATCACATACAAGCACGGCCAATGACAAATCACACACATATTCATGTTTCGGAGAAAAGCTGAAAATTTTCTAAAACATTCAGGCTTTTCAGAACATCAATCAAGACTTTCCCAGATTTTCTCACACTGTCAATACGATCATATCCACAAACACACAACAGAATATACAAGAACACAGCAGCATACGTACAACAATCTGTATCATTGAGCAAAGACATGGCAGAAATCGAATAATTGCAAGAATTGGTGATTCGGTGAAAATCCTTAATTCTGATAGAACTAGCTGACAAGTGAACACATTTTGGGGTTTCGCTGCATCAATTCGTTAAATGCAACCGGGCTAGTGCTGATTCTTTGAATTGAAAAAAATGCACTTTTTCACAACAACAAATCACCAATTCTCGCAATCAAATCAGAATTTTGAGCCAATAGGACGTCATCGAAACGCAAAATCGCAAGCAACATCGTATTTGCTATCAGCAAAAATAACCCGTAAACTAATAACAAGCAAAACCGAGCAACCAGGGCACTGCGTCGTCACTTTTCTTCTCGTTTCCGCCGATCAGCAGATGACGTGTCACTTGCGATTTCATTAGTTTCCAGCCATCCACTACCTCACTGTCTAGAAGACCCGTGCACACTATCAAGTGTAAACAGCATGTGCTTCTGCGTCACCGAACACCACACGCGCCACGGCCGAACATCACATGCGTGAGGTGAAGCCAGTGTGTTTGTGAGTGAAATGACCACAAAAGAAACACAACGGTCTTCCGAGCAGTGACGGAGCGATCGATGGCCCAAAAAAGTTATTTCACAAATACATCGATTTCACTTTGTAGTCCTTCGGCAGCGTTCCGGTGCTGAAATAATGCGACGGCTGGAGTCGCTGCTGCGACGGCGACTCATCGTCCAGCGACAGCGTATGCGACACCAGTTGGCCGCCCACGTCCGGCAGCTCCGGTACCGTCCTCCGTGGTCCGCCGTTGAATTTCGGCCGCTGCTCGTACGCGTTTATGAGCGCTGCGGGAGCACCACTACAGCCGCCGCTGATGCTTTTCGTTCGTTTCACGCCGGCGTGCTGCTGCTGCGTCGGCCGGATCGCGGCGCGTTTACCGTTCGAGTTTGAGGGAGGCGGCGGCGCTTTCTCGCGATTACTGGACGCCGTCGAGAAGACGCTGGTCATCGTCGTGCTTGCCGTGATGATCGGCGAGATGACACTCGCATGGTTCGACGTCAACTGCGGCGGTGTCGGCGACGGCGTGTTCGCGGCCGAGAACGTCCCGTTCACATGCGCCCCGCCGTTGTTGCCGTTGGCGCCGGTGGTGGAGCCGATGCCGCTGCTGGACGTGGTCGACGCCGACGTCGAGTTGAACTTCATCGCGAACGAGGCGCCCGGCGTCAGCAGTCGCTTGCGGACGGTCAGGCAGCGCCGATGGCGGCAGAGGTAGCCGACGGTGAAGCCGACGAGAAACGCGACCAGCACACTGAGCAGCACGGCCAACAGCAGCGCGCGACCGCTGTAGCCGCGCAGGCGCTCGCGCGTCACCGGCCGGTCGCCGCTCTCCGACTGCTTGCGGCTGGCGTCTAAAGGAAAAATGCGTTTTTTTCATTTCTGTGGTTCGTTTGACTTGATAACGCAGGAAACTACAGTGGAACTCTAAATTATAGGAAAACAGCTGATTGGTTGGTGATTACACAGTGCATGCTTTCTGTGCAGGCATTGCTGTGGGAGAGGAGTTCGGCTTGCACAGAATGCATGCATACCGTGATCACCAACGAATCAGCTGATTCCCCATAATTTACAGTTCGACTGTACGAGAAAGCAGTGAGAATCAGAGAGCTGCTATTTATCGTTACGATTGATTGAGCCGCTGCCCTGAATCAAATTGCGCCCCAGTCCTCTGGTAAAGACCGTTACTGAAGAGCGTGCACTTTCGAGTGCGTGTTTCTAGTCGCGAATGTTGCGCAAGATGAACACAGCAGCAGATCGTCACACAGTGTGTGTCACATGTATGCCAGTGGGTTTATGGCTGTGCAACATTGGACTGAAAACACGTCGTGAAACCAAACTGCCTGATCTTCATGCTGGGCACAAAAATTGTGTTTCGAAACGGAAATGGGCTTAAATAATGGCTTCGTTCAAAACGTTCAAGTGTTCAACTAAGCTTGACGAAACCAATCAGTTACATCTCTTTTCGGTTGAACAGATTGCACACATTTTATGAAGTTCGAACCAAAAGCACAGCGCATGCAGAGGCCGTGAAGCAAAAACATAAAAAATGTGATTGGCTTGGCAAACGGCAATGTGCAAAGGAGGACATGCTGAAGAACCCCATTGGTGTCTGAAAATGTGGCCGGTCAATAAAAGTGTTGAGCTCTCTCTCACTCAAATACGCAGTTTTGCAGATTCAGACAAACAAACTGCAAGCTTAACTTCTGCTCGATCAACGGTTCAAACAAAAATACCTGACTCGACAACATGGTGAATGCCATTGACTTGGTGGTCTGATGTTGTCACTGTGGAATTATCCGTTTTTGCAACCGCTGGAAATAGAAAAGCAACAAAAATTGCGAAACCAGATGGAAAACGGCATTTTGAAAGCGAATAAAGCAGTGAAGCGTGTGTGGGCAACCCAAAAAAACGCACACAGCAAGCGGCGAAAAACATCCAATTTCAGTGATCAGAAGCAACCAGTATTAAATTCAGTTTTCGAGTGCCAATTGAAAACGAGACAAACCAGTGCTTGTGTGGTTGGTGCTGTTCTTCACAATATCTGACTGACCAAAGTGAAAACATACAAAACCTGACTGACCAAAGTGAAAAAGGAGAATGGTTTTCAATCGGCGCGTAAATAAACAGAGCAACGCAACATGCATAGCCGAGAAGATAATATGCAAAAAAGTATTTTGACTTTCATCTCGAGTTTGACTGACTTTGACTTTGAGTTTCATGTCGTTGCGCTAAAAAAAAACGGGGCTTCAAAGCTTGCTACTACAGCGGCTACTAAACTCGCGTTCCGCGTTCACGTGTTTTAACATAAAACGTGTCCATGTGTCGCGTTTTAGTAGCTAATTTAGTGGCGCCGATTTGTCAAGAATTCGATCGAATGCAAGTGCACCAAATCGTCGAACGGGTTCAAAATATCTCTTGCAAAAGTTCCACGATAAGACCCACAATTCAAAAAAACGAAAATCCAACCGACCAGTCTCAGGCTGTCCTTCGTCAACGGCATTATTGAGCAGCGCCTCATTGTTGTTGCCTTCGTTCTCAAGCACCGAATTGCCGAGGAATATTTGGTCACTGTTGGCGCTCACCACCAGCGGAATGTCATCCAACGAGTTTTGCATCAGTGTATTCCCTTCAACGTTCGACCGTGATCCGAGACTCGGACCGCAAATCGACGAGTCACCAAATCGCACGTCCTGCTTCAGTTGGTCGACCGGGCTCTGCCAGTTGCTGGAAAACGATTGGGATTTGATGTTGCGAATTAGTTTTTTTGTTTATTTGAAAACTTTTGTCTCACACTCGGGTTTTCTTGCTGTGAAAAAAGCAAGACTTGTCGCTTCTGGCGAATGATTCATTGAAATCTCACCAAAACTTCCAAAACCGCCCCGAAAACCATCCAATCCACGCCCAGCTGGCTGTGCACCCAGCTTCCTGGATATTGGTGGAACCTGCTTCCGCTGTGCATTTGCCTGACGCTGAAAAGCGCCGAACAAAACCCGGAACAGAACAATAAAAGAACGCCCAGGGCGCAGAAAAAAATCCTCCTAAAAACTGACCGATCGGCCGCGAGCGCCATGCAGACGCGGACGGTGGCGTGCCACGCGCAGTACGGGTCGCGCATGCGGACGCACCGGGCGCAGTCGCTCGCGGCACTGCACCGCTGCAGCGGCAACCGCCGCACCTCGCGCTCGCTGACCACCACCAGCCAGGCGCCGTTCTCGTCGCGATCGTTGCGCGCGGCGTCGCCGGCGGCGTTGTAGCTTTTGGAGCGGTGCACCTGCAGACTTTGAATGGTCGACGGACGCTGCAGCACCTTCAGTGTCGCGATCTGGACGGACGGATCGAGCTTGGCGGCGTCGTCGTCGTCGTGGGTGGATGAGAACGGTGCTGGTGGTACTGGTGAGTCGAGCTGGTTTGCGTTCGTTGTGCCGTTCAGGGTGACGCGATGCGGACGATGGGTGAGCAGGTTCACGAGTTTCAGGACGTCGCCGGTGTCTGGAAAGTCGGCTTTCTTTTTTCGGTTGGTGTTGTTTGGTGTTTGAAAGAAATTGAAAAGAAATTTATTCAGTGATTTGGTGTTTAGTCCCATTATGTGGATTGGTATCATTCATTCAATCCAAGGTTTTCGGTTTTCAAGGTTCACTTGAGTCCTGACAATGAGGAAATCAAGGGTTAAAAGTCGCGTGTCAGCAAAGCAGTTTTCTACTTTTTTCTCAGTGACTTGTCTTTTCTTCGTTTTTTGTTTACTCAGCCTTCCCATTACCACTTCAAATCTGACTCGGTTCAAAATCATCAGTGTTGACATTCCCGTTCCCGACGTTCACGTACCCGTGCCAATGAACAGCACATCGTACAGCAGACCATCAACAGCGGGAACCTGCGCATCAACAGCAATCTGCGTGAAACGGTCCCTGAAAATTAAAAAAAAACTTGTCTCATTTTTTTGTTTTTGCAATGTCGTAGTTTATGCCCAATTATTATATTGATCTCCCCAAATTGATCAAAACAATTCCAGTTTCTAAGTTTAGTACACACGCAAATCATCATTGTTTATTGCATTGTTCTCAATCCGCAGTTTCAATCGTCTCACTGAACAATACAATTACACTGCACGGTAATATATAAAGTGGGCTTGGCTGTTAATTGTTTTTGCTCGTTTTACAGGCGATAACTGTGCGCTAACTGTTTGCAAATCGTTCATTGTCCTGCTGTCAAAATGTGTTAAAATAAAAATTGTCAAATCGCAGTTCAAAAAAGTATTCAAAATTTACTGCAATGCGCGGGGCGGGAACAAACAATAACAGTGAACTAAAATTGAAAATTATACCTACGTTAATTGTCTGTAATTTCACGTCGAATAATCAGCAGTAAGATAAAACTCACATCAACTTTGCGTGAATCATCAAGGGAGTTTCGAAGAAATTTGGCACTGCTTCTTCGAGGAGTGGATGCGAGCGAGCAAACGCCTTTGCCTCCTCTGACACCTCTGCTCTGTTCACGTTACACTGAATAACAAAGTCGATTTGATTTTTCGTCGCTAAACTTATTATCTCAATGAGTTTCTGTGATTTCAAGTGGTTGAATTGAACATGGGCTCCTCTCCCGTACCTTTATCCAAAATATAGCCCTGTGGTTGGCTAATGAAACAGAAAAGGGAGAATAGTAAATTTTTGGACGTCTATACTATTTTAAAAAAACAGGTCGACACTGACTGGCCAATCAGCGTGCTGGATTGCCAAAAAAAACAAAATTTCCCCAACTGACATTGCCCGGCCGCGGGTTCGGCCGATTCAGCGCGGGCCCGAGCGGGTCGTCCACGCGGAACGGGCTGTGCGCGAAGATGCGGTCGATGTCGTTCAGACTGAACGCGCACACAGCGGACGCTGAAACGAAGCGTGTGTCATCGATAAAAAAACGCCCAGAAACGTGTTTGGGTCTCCGAACTACTGTTCATACAGTTTTATCGGAATTCCTGCTTTTGGCAAAATAAAATAGGTGGGTGGATGGATGACACTGTTCATCGAAAAAAGCGGGGAAGTCACAGAGACTTTCGTTTTCTGTCACAACAACGACCACCCGACACCGGATGGGAATTCGGCAACGGTTTCTCTTTTCTGCCCTCCGGTGTTCAATTCCGTTAAAAGTTCCATTGTTTTTTACCGTAAAAAATGAAAGTCTACCAATCAGCCGAAGTTTTGCTGTTTTCCTAAACTTAAAAAACAGCGCACCCCTAAACGCAGCGTAGGGCGTGTTGAACACCGCGTAGACCACGTCCGTGTGTTGACTGCTCTTCCAGTAGCGGCCGTTCACAATGCGCGAGATCGCTTCTGAAAAAAACCACAACGTCGATCGAAAATAATACGCTCCAATCAAAGACTGATTGATTTCATGTTTGAGGTTTGAAAGGGAAGCACAGCACAGCGCACGGAAAAACCAGTGCTCATTCACACATTTCAATACGAATCCAATTCCAAATCAGTTCAGTTGTCTGGCACTCACTCGAATCAGCGATCAGGCAGAAACGCACCATGGAAAAGTCAGGCTTTACAAGAAGTCCGGTGTATGCCTTGCCTTCAAAAAAAACTCTGGAGACTAACAACGACATCACGTCGGTTTAGGTTCAAACTTGGGCCACGAATTAGACTTTTTTCGTTTTCGCAGTGGTAAACCCAATCAGAAAACAAACGAAGCGGTGCACCACCAGAAAAAAACACCGCCAACCAATCAGCGCGCGGACACAGTACACATGAAAACCATTCCAACCGACCAATCTCGTCGAAATAGAACGGATAGTCGCCGGGCAGCGCGCACTGCAGGCGCGCCTTCATGAACGTCGTCCAGAATTGCGCCGACGTCTCAGCGGACGGCTCGTTGCGACAGACGCGAGCCACCCGCGAGTACATCGCCGCGCCGCACGGCCGCGATTCGGTGGCGTCTTCGCGGAGCCACACGTACACGTGCTCGTCGTCGTGCAGGGAACCGACGAACGATGGGTCTGCACAGACGGACTGGAGTGCCATCGGTGTTGTGGTGATATGGCTTTTCGTTCGGCTGTCACGAGACGAGTCAAGTGAACGTGCGCAAGAAGACGATACGAATGACCAGATGGACACACGTTTTCGTGCGTTTTTGATAAGATGAAACACGGGATGTCGCGAAAGGCTCAAGTAGGTTGTTTTTGTCCAACGTTCCTTTACGGATTAGGAAACCCGAAGGTGCCAACACTGTTAACCAACACACACAGGTGGGTTTGCGGGGAACGGACGGATAGGCACAATGCCCACGTTATGAGAAAAAGGCAACAGCTCTGTACCAGGGAATCACTAGCTGCTGGCCAGCCACCGGTTCTCAGGGTAAAAAACCTTACGCGCATGAAAAAACGGGGAGCGATGAAAAAACCGAAAAAGACAGAAAAAACTGAAACTACAAACCATTCAAGGCGCGCGAGTCACTCGGCGTGCGCAGCGTCTGTGCGGCGGGCGCGGTCACGTTCGTCCGGAGCACAATCGGACTGGACGAACTGAAGTCGCTGACGGTGCCCGTGTATATTTGATCGTCGATCAGCGTATACGTCGAGTTGTGCAACGGATCGAACGGCACGACGCCGGCGCCGTTGAACGACGCTTCCACGAGCCAGCCGTCGCGCTGAAAAGAACAGAAAAAAACGAAACGTCCAGACTGCCAATGTTTATATATCATATACGGATTCCACATTTACCCGGATCATGCCCGAGAAATCCGCAATCATCAACTCATTATTCAACATCATCTCATCATCCGTGCAACATTTCCCAAATGTGAGAGCAGAAACGCATATGACCCGTCCGACGGGCTGTGGCGGAGAGCAGGTTGGTTGGTTGCGGCATTCTGCACCGCGTTGCCACAGCCGCATCATGCTTAGGGTTGTTAAACAAAAATGAAAATTTTTATTTAAAAAAAAGTGATTAAAAAAACAAAAATGCCGATTTTTTTTTTAATTCGAAAAATTTTCCTCTGATATGCTCTGAAAACCTCAATTTTGGCAAAATTTTTCGAAAGTTCAACAAAAATTTTCTTTGATTATACCTCGTAAAACCTTTAGCAGTCGATTTTGGGCCGTTTTACCGACTGATTTTAGGCTACGACAACATCTGCGATGAAGCTTTTGAGCGTCCCAAAGCTTGGCCTACCATTTCCGATGCAGATAAGGTGACGATTCGCCTCGCAGAGCGTCCGATTGTGCTCGCTGCTCCGTTTGCAAGCGCTACGTTGTCTGGTTGCTTGCTGCTTCGTGTCGTGTCGTCGCGACACCATCAGAAGAATTGATCGAATTTCAAGGCGGTATGTTTGTCTTCACTTTAGCATTAGTTTAGCTGGGGACAATTAGTGACGTTTTGGAGGTCAAAACACAAGAAGAGGCATGGTGACGGTTTGGAAAAGGGGTAATTGAGGTCACCAAAACAAAATCTGCAAAGTTCCGCCATACGGGAGTCATTCGGGAGGCGCTTGCATATCATATGTGGTTCTTCGGACTCCCTGATTGATTTAGCACAACTTTGATTTTTGAAATTTAAAAAAAAAATTTTTTTAAACAAAAATGACGATTTTTGTTTTTTTTAACAACCCTAATCATGCTCCACCACACAGTCGCGCGGGTAAACGGGCCGCAGTGGTATTGAGACCAGGGCTACGACATGATCGATGTTCTCAAAGTTATGGTCTGCCCTCAAAACGTGTACGCACCCGCTGACCCAACTGTCCGGACTCACCCAATCGTTGTAGTAACGTCGACACCACGGCTTGTACGCGTTTGTGCCGCAGACCAGCATGCGATTGTCGGGCAACGGCGACAGCACTCTGATGTAGTTCTGACAGTCGTCCTGAAAACAGTGGCGACCGTGGATTGAGTGGTTGGTGTTCTTGATAACTTTGACGATGACTTTGGCTTGTTCGTGATTTTAATTCAAGGTTCGTAATCTTTTTCGCGGAATGCTTTTTTGAGAACTTTTCTTTCCTTGTTTGCAGTTCTGCTTGCGGTGCAGCAACCACCCCTTCCCCCAGCTTGATGTTATCCGTCTAGTCATTTCCACGCTTTGTAACTGTCTGCAAACCACGAATGTCGGTTGGTTTCTGACCATGATTGGTATCTTAACTTCAAGGCCTTTAACTGTTGGTTTACTGTCTACGAGTGGTACTATGAAATTCGATTATAGTGCTACTACGAGTGTTACGATTGCAAAACGTGAAACGTGTGTACACTTTCATAGGTGTATTATAGTTGTGTGAAGAAAATACGATTTTGATCATTTGTCTGATAAGCAAACATGCGTGTTGTTCCGTTATGAAACTTATTTTTTGGTAAACAGCAGAAAGCTCATTTCTTGACAGCTGAATTTTCATGGGCAACTGTCCAATTGTCAGGGCGGTTCGATGAAACAGAAAAAGTGTAAACTGGCTGAAGTTTCTTTTCGCGACCAACTTTTCAACGATGAAAAAGTCTACCGATTATCAATCTTGAACGATGTTTTCAAAAAATAACCATTCCCGTCGGTTATTTCAATCAAGCAGTTTTTGGCAAGTGAATACAACCAACCGAACAACACAAGTATTACTGTCGTACTTGAAACAAAACGCTGCGGAGACAAACGTTGCGGTTATAAAACGGTGTTTTCGATGGACACGGTGGTTTCTGCGGTCCTGCAGTCTGCGCACAATGTCGTCAAAGCGAAGGCCAAACCACAAACTCTCTCATATCGCAATTTGTTTCATTCTGTTCAGTCTTTCTTGCATTTTGTGTCATCTTTGAAGTTAGAACGCAAATCCATTTTGACAGGTTCACGTTTTCTGTTCTTTTGCCCGCCCCTGGTGACAGAAAAAACGTTTCTGGTTTGATTTTTAATAATCTTTGTTCTTTTTATATTTGAAGCCCGCCCACCACCATCATTCTTGTAAAACTTTTTCACATGAAGACTATTTCAATTAATTTTTGATGCAAATATCGAGCAAATCTGAGAAAATACGACGGCAAGTGTCAACTCAATTTTTAGCTCATTACTTATCGCTGCAAAGTTTTTTCATCGACAAAAAAGTTTTTATCAAACATACTGCTCTGTTATTTTTTCGTGGTCATTTCGCGCCATCGTAGTCCGTGAAGGTCAACAAAAAAAAACAAAAAAACGAAAAAAAAGAGATTTTTCATGCAAAAATGAAAAAAGAACAGTTGATTACATTTTCACTTTCACGTTCGCCAGCCTGCACCCAGTGCCAGTATATTTCAAAACTTTGTCTTCATTTTTCACGGTGAAACAAATATATTAGCAGAACAGAAAGAAAACACGTTTTTCAATTTTCACCTTTCACGGAAAATGATAAAAGATACGCACGCACGCGTGTTGGTTTTGTTTGTCGCAGGCACGGGGATAAAAGAAGAGAAAAACGGGGAGTTGAAGGTCGATCCTGACGCGCAACAGACATCAGCTTGAAAATTAACAATAATTCTGTTTTATTACAATGGTGCAGAGAGGAGACTTTTGCTTTTTTACATGACGCCACGTAATTACCTTGACGCTGTTAGTATATGTATATCTAGACATCTAGTCCACACTCCACAGACATCAAGTTACAGTTTTTTCTTGCTTAATTTATTTCAGTTGGTACCGTCGCGTGTCAGCAGCAGTGCAATGTGGAGCTGTTATCAAATCCAATTATTCTTACAAAAAAACACACACACGGTTACGCCCATTACGATTGCCATGAAACCGTTTTTCAATCAGTTTTAACAACTCGCTCGGTTTTTCAGTTGCACTCGGATTTACTATCATCGTTAACTTAGTGATCGAAATTTTAATCTTATAAAAAATTGATGTTTATGATTTTTTATGTTCGAAAACATCGCTTGCCTGCAGCAGATGTGCATAAAAAGAATAAATCAGAAGGACCGGACTTTTTTCTAGAACAGTTTAAGCGCTTTTTATCAGTGGGCAGTTCTTCAAATGAATTTTACGATAAAAATCGTGAAAAAATGTCGATTTGCACATTCACCACGCTAATTTTAAGACATGTTCCCGAGACAGAGGTTGAATTTTGCAAAACAACCCCAACCCGTCGTGACAAAACTTTAGTTTTGAAGTTTTGAATTCTGGCTACAGCGTCATGCCCAATAATAGGCATTCATTTCAACAGCAAACCAAATTATAGCCTAGTGTAAAGTTTTTGTTACTATCGTGTCTGTATAAGCGATGAGTAAAAATCAAAATTGAAAAGGGTGAATTTTCTACGTTTATATTTGGTTTCAATGTCAACTTTAAAAAAAGTGTCGAATAAATTTTGAATCGCGCGTCCAACTAAACATATAGCATCATACACTTTTGAATTAGAAAAATTATTACAACTAATGAAATCAGTACTGGTTTTTCACCACGACAACCACAACCATAAATTTTAACGCATTTGAAAATTTTGCATTGTGCGAATTTCTGGAATTGATTTCAGCATACAAACGCTATTGGAAAATACATTCCACAACGCGGCAGTTGTTTTTTGATAAAAACTTTAGCAAAACGGTGTGAAATTATGGTGAACATCTTCATTTCACACTGAGGGTACTTATTACGATATTAGCTTGCGCTGAATTAATTTCGGCAGTTTAAAAACATTGTATTGCGTTTATGATTTCAATTTATATGCTATTGGTTCAACATGACACTGCTGCACAATCTATTTGGAATGCCGTTGTTCATTACCAACCATCCCGTTCCCCCAATCGTTGAAAAAAAACGACTAAAACATAAGAAAGAATGTTGTGATTCTTTCAAAAATCGCCACACACAAAAAATGCCGCTAAAACTTTTCGTTTGCTTGTTCAGGCATCATTGGCATGCCGAGAATGCAGCCCAATAAAAACAGTCGAAAACAACAAACGACAATCTGGGCCAGTGTCACACACCTGAACTGAAACCGAACACAACCAGAAAACTTGAATAAGATTGACACTGAAATGTCGTGATTTATTTCGCCGTTCACATGCACGTGTCCTTTGACGTTCTTTTCCGCCTATGATGTTTATCTGTCGATGTTTGCAATGCAACTGCCACACATGTTTGCTTGAATGCTTCCCTGCTGACGATCATGGAACGGAAATGGGAACAGGAAAAACAAGCAGAAAAAAGGCAAAATATGTGGGTGAATGTCCGTGATTTTGATCTTGTTGCTTTTTTTGTTCCTTCACATTCGATTGTTTTGCTCCCACCCAAAAACTATTTCTGCACACACACGCGAACAAAGCACACGCAATCTCTGCTTTTGACGCAATATTGAAAAAATATTGACTGGCATTGGTCTTTGTCTATTACTCTTCGTGTGAGGGAAAACATGATTGATGGTATCACTTTCACTTTTGAAAACCGTGACAAGTGAAACAATGGGGCGAAACGTACACCACAATTGCCGGAACAAACAAAGACACGCACACACAAGAGAGCACAAATTGTTGCTTTGCTACTCCGACAGCTAAGACACGTGTTCAATGTTCATTCTTTCGTTACAGTCCAGCCCCTAAATTTGCAACAGTTCAAACGCATACTTCCGCACTCGTAAATTTCGCTAATATTTGCGAACATGTCATATGCACAGATATTTCATCTGGTCTGCTTGTCTGCTCGCAATTTCACCGTCTGTTTGTTCAAATGTAACACACTCCATCTCTATCTTTCTGGTGAGTGTGTGGAAACGGATTAAAATATCAACGTCGGAACGGAAAATTTTGCGAGAATTTTCATTTATTGACATTATTGTTCACTGTTCGTTTGCTAACGCTGATGGAGGAAACTAGGTCGAGAGAGAATAGCTGTTTAACGTGTTTAACGTGCTTTTGTACGTAACATCCGATTACTTTACACACTTGACGTTCGGATGGGTGAAAATGTAAAAAATACCCCAAAATTATAAAAAAATTACAACAAGAAAACTTGCCGCCGTTTTGCCCTTGTTTCGACAGGCGGTCATATCTGCAGCCGTCGACGGCCATCGAATGTCCTACAAAGAAAAAAAGCTAATTTTCTGTCAGTTTACAATTTTTTTATTCACAACACCTCGATTATGTCCTAAAAACAAAGTGGAAATCAATTTGACCGAAACAACGAACCGTCCCGCGGTCAAAGTCGTTGATGCTGATGTTGTAGACGACGTTTCTGAAAGATAAATAAGTTTTGCGCATAAATTAGTTTAGCGTGAAATGTACACGATGTTTTCAATCACTCTCTACCGACTTATCCGCGGCTAAATTCATCAAAGTTCGGATATTTGTCATTTTAGAACCAGAACATTCACACAAAACTCAGTCAAATATCCCTGCGAAGCTCGCATAAATCACGGTATCAATATATTTCTTCATCACTCCGCAACGCATGTTAAATTTTTGAAACTACCACCCTTTTAGAAAAACACATACTCATGTGTGTCGCTGTGTTCTGTCCTAACTTTTGGCTGATGCCTACAAAAAATAAATTCGATGGATAGATTCGAAATCAAGCAAACCACACCAATGGATGAATCACCAAAGCATGTCCAGTTTTTTTTAATTTATTGGAAACGAAACAACAGAAAAAACGCCAAACTTTGTCTAGTTTTTGGTTGGCAGCACCGCAAAACAAAAAAAACGCTTGGGTACTGTGAAAAAGTGCTCTCTGTTTTACATGTGTCATGCGGAAAACAAGTCCGTCGATCAACCGATAAAAAACCCTCGAAGGAGAAAAAACGCACCACAGTGAAAAACAGTTTGTTTTTTCAAACAGCCCCTCGGTGGGTGCAATGTTGACGACTGTGATGGCGGAGCACAAATGAATCCCGCTTCTTACACCCACCCCATAGCCACCACACTCAGCGTGGTTACAAGGCTTTTGATCTTTATCTCAATGGTAAATTTTCTGGACAAAAAGAAATTTGCTTTTGTTTCGAAAATTACGCACGTTTAAATGCCAGCTTGTGCGTGACCAGTGCGAAGAGATGAGTGTGTTTTACAACAACGTGTTTTTCATGAAACTTTTGAAATTGGGCACATTTTCGACCCCGGTGCTGATAAGAGTACCATGAGTTCTTTGGCGATCCAGCACCAAAAACATCCATGTTAGCATTAAATAAGCAAAAACATCAGCTAGCCGAAACAAAACCGCACAAAAATTGTTGAAAGTAGTTTTATGGAGAAACATTTTTTCCATTCTCCAGACACAACAAACTTAAAGGATATTTGTGAATTTGTGAATAAAGAACAACGCTCCAAGCACCTCTCATTTTCGCAACACCACGTTTTCAACAATTGTAAATACTAAATCCCCTAATGCCATGTAAACATTGTCATCGCACTGAAATCAATCACCAAACAGAGAATAGAACAAAAATCGAGATTCGAAACTGTGTTGGAGACCAGAAAATTCGTAGATATCAATCTACTTTTTCTGTTATGCACAGCATATCCTAATCATTTTCAAGTTTTTCGATTGTGCGAAACAATCTGTTAAAACTGATTTGTCGTATTACTGCGCACGAACATGAACTGCAATTTCACACCATTTGATTCAAAAGAAAGATCCAACAAAACACGGACTTATAAAGACCTATAAAATCAGTGTGATTGACGAAAGAACCATTAGTTACCGTACCAGTAAAAAACACAATCATTGACCTAATCACAGCAAAATTCACAGATTATCCCGCAAACATATGTGCGTGATCAAGCAAAAAAATACCAAAAAACCGTGTCACACACCAAAACTAAGCGCACACGCCGCATATTTTTACATTTCATTCTCGAAAATACGGAAAATCAATCAAAATATTGAGAGTTGGGAACGCAAAAAAGCCGAAAAAAATAATAATATACGGCTATTAACTGATGTGAGCGCAAACCTGGCCCCGATCAGCAGATATTCGTCCGCTAACTGCAACAGTTTGAAATGGTCGACCGCGTTTGCTGAATCGCCCACAAATCGAAGTCCGTCGTGGCCTGCAAAAAATGGGGAAATTTTTTCATCGGAGTTGCATTGTTTTCGTGGTTTTTTTAATGGGACACCGTGACGCGCATTCATGTGAATGAATTCCTGTCGTTATTTTTTTCAGGCGTGATTGAATGCGTAATATGCGAGCCAGATATGAAACAATTTATGCTAAAAATCGTCACATTTGTATTCTCGTTTTTTGCGATGAATCACACGCATTTTTTCGGTGCATCATTGATTGAAAGCGTTGCGTAACTCAGGAAAAGTCAGCACTGAAACGATTTTTCAAGTTCAATCGGAAGCATTTGACACTCGCACACACCAGCTTCACACGGTAACACTGCAAAATTCTTCTCATCGCTGATTATTCCCAATTTCGAGGTCCAAAGTCCAAACACGCGGTCTATATCCCTGTGTCTGCCTTGAAAAAAGCAAGATCACGATATCACCACAAATACCGCATTGTAAATGGTCGTAAAAATGGTGTTTCCGCAGCGGTATGTGTGCGCATGCCGCACGCACGCAGATCAATCCGCACATTCGTTCAAGCCAATTTACGGCATGTTTGCGTTTGGAAAATTGTCATAACTCCGTCATTTCTGGCAGTCATCAGGCGATACACAAGTCTAGCCAGATAAAGTGCAGCTTGTCTACCTGCCTGGTTGTGGTTGTGGGTGGGTGACCACACACGCACACACCTTCACACGGACCACAGTTTAACACTGATAAAAGATATCGGATTCGGATACACATGTATGTATCTAGATATGTCTGAAAGGTGCATTGATCGATGTCCTTGTCCACACCATATTCCACAGTGTTGCACATGTTGCGCGGAATACCTTTACATTTAGCTCGACAACGGCAGTTTATGTCGTATTTGCACGGCAATTTCCAGTGGCTACGAACTAGACACGGAAAATTTTTTGACCGTGTCACACGTTTTTATCGCCTGTATCTCAGGTTTATCGCTGAGAAACGAGACGCCAAGAAGTTCAGTGGATTTCTGTGGCGCGGAATTCTTTTTAATGTCCCTTTTTATGTCGTTAGTCTGCGGTTTCTTGGAATATCGCATTAATGTCTGTGTGACAGATTCTTTAATCGTGTGGACAAAACTTCCAACAAAACAAACCAACCGTAACTGTGACAATGAGTGAAACAACAAAAAAAAGACTTGAACAGAAAGCTGTTCTTTTTGTCAAGTGTTTTGATCGTTTCATGTTTCAACGACCATTCTTCGCGGTGAATTCAATTTCCAGTCCTTTTACTGCACCACACCGCAAATAAACATATTCCAGGTACTTCAAAACAAAGACAGACAACAGGACAGGTGTAAATAGCGAAAAACACCACAAGTAAAAATAGCAGTAATTGTGTTTCTGCAATTGATCGAAAAGAAAACACAGACAAGAACAACCTCTGTATTTAGTATTTACCAATTTCACAACAACGCACACGTTTCAATTTCACTTTTCGGTGAGGTCAATTTTTTTTCAATCAGTTTCACCCCAACCGTCTAAAAAAGTCAACAAGTCGCCGATCACGCAAAGCCACACACAAAAAATCATCGACACTCTTCAAACGTTGCCTCCCGATTCCTGATTTCAAAGTCAAGCAACACCTGTGATGGGAACGTTTTGTTTTGTCTGAACGAAAAGTGAAACACACAGGGTGTTCGCGAGCGCAGCCGCTTCACGCAGCGATAGGATAAAACTTTTCGCTGATCAATTACGGTTGTTTTTTCAGTTACTCCTGTTTCTGTTTGATTTGTTGGCACAAGTGCACATTACACTGTACGAGTAATAGTAGTGGGATTGAAAAACACTTGACATGCGTCGCGACTTCGCGTGCAGTTCTCAGATGCACTTTTTCCAATCTAATTCTCAGATACACACGTTTTAACATTATTATTACTATTATTGCTGAAAAGAGAACGAGAGACAACGACTGTGGATTGGCGCGACGCGCATTTAGACGCTACAAAACACCGCGCCGTGCGTCTTTTTTTCCTGTATATATTCTGATCTCTCTCCCCACCCCACAGTCTGTGTTTTTTTTTGTGAAAAAAGAATTGTCGAAGCGCCAGCAAAAACCGCCACGGCACTGTAAACAGCCAAGGTCGTTTTTTCTCACTGATTTGGTTTTCTAACGAGAGCCATTCGAGTTGCGAGAGAGAAAAAAGCGAAATAACCGAAGTGAAAGTGAGAGTTGGATGATGGCGCTCTTGACCTTCCTTGAAATCGGGAGAAAACTTTTTTGTCTCTCCGTCACAACAGACCGCTATATCAGTCCTGTTTTCGCGACTCTCTAGCAAAAACACACGCACTACAACCTGCCAATGTGGTGGCAGAGAAGAAAGGTGAAAAACACCTTATGTTGTCTTTCGCACTAATAACAACATTTACGCGCATGCATTTGTTTATTTTAGAAAACTCGACACGTGTGGTTGCATCTTGTAA
>JASANC010005848.1:0-12025 GCA_030248135.1 Theristus sp. LFF4_11 | reverse complement strand
TCTCGTTCTCCGTTGCAGTCGACAAAGAAACTTTTGGAGAAAAAAACAAAAATCTAGAATTGAGAAAAATGGTTTTGGTATTTGTTAAGTCTTTCGTTGGAATGCGATGATTCGATAATAATGGCGAACACATAAAAAAAGTTGCGTTTGATTTAGTGGAATTTGATACTGGGGAGCGAAAACAACGAAGTTGGCTGAAGGAAATTCGAAACAAAAGAAAAAACGAAATGAACATAGGAACACGGCGAAAAACCACTTGAAATTCCTGGTTTCATGGGAGCGCTTTTATGGGACCGCAAATGAGAAAATTGCTGAGTTTTTCTTTCATTAACAGCGTCTACTGCAACGGTGTGTCTATTTTTAAAATTCATTTAAAAATTTTTTAGCGCACTGGCTAGAAGCTCACATTTTGAAGGGCGAAGTTGCGAACTTCCACCACTTTTCAACGATATTTCAATCACGTACCTACCAGCAGGAAGAATTGCAAAAAAGGTCACAGTTTTCTTCTTTTTTCATCTGCGGATCCAATCAATTTTCTTCTTTCATCAAAAGGTGGGATCAAACGCCTACCGTTCTGAGTGGCTAATAGAAACGGCCGTTCCATAAAATTGTTTTTTGTTCAGTTTTACCGTTTTTAATGTTTGAATGAAGATTCTACGTCTACTGGGTCAGAGCGCCTCACTGTCTCGTCTGACCCTACTAAGTCAAAAACTTTCTGAAGTGTCCCGTTTTTTTGTTTTACTGCAGTCGCTAGTCTCCAGGTCGAAAGCAAATGTAGTTTTTTTTCTCACACAATGAATGAATGCGGGAGATGAAAGCGAAAAAGCTCGGCAAAATCAACAGATCAAAAAACGTGGAGGATGGATGTGAAAAAAATCATGTAGAAAAACAGCGAAACGGTTGTCGCAGTTGAATGCGATGAAAAAAGCAGAAAAAACGAAACGGGTTTTATTCACTCACAGCGGGGCCTTTGTTCAAGGAAATCAGAATTAATTTTTTGAATATCTGAAAAACCAATAAACAAATGACGAGAAACATGAAAAATAATTAGAATTCGGAAACAAAAATCATAGAAAATAAGTCAAAAAATCGCATAGTCTCGCTCTTCTCACCGTCAAAGTCGTGTTTTCTTCTTTCGGAATGCGCCTTGTTGATTGTTTTCTAGCAACGCGAAATAATAAAGCAGGAAATATAGAACTTTACAATCACCGAAATCAACAGAGTAGAGAACAACAGCTAGATTCATTAAGAGTGTTCGTGACAGCAATCGAAAGGTGAAAATTGAAGATTATTCCAGCGTAACTAAAAAACAAAGTCAAGAATGGGAACGTGAAATATAATTTCAGCAACATATTTTGATAGAAACATCATATTTGAAAGGTGAACCACTTAAAACGTTGGCTGTTTAACTGAACAAAGCATCAAAACCTAATAAAGCTTTAAAACCACGTTTTTTACAATCTCTAAAACTGACACACTAAACGCCCATCTGGCGTAAAGAATGGAACACATTTGGCACTGCCAGATTGTTTAGCGAAATAAAATGAACAAAAACAATAACAACAACAGCGTCGTTTTGAGGTTTTTGCCAGAAAGTCCAAAAATACGGAGTTCTTTCTCGATCATTCTTCTGAAACCATCCATAACAAGACAGAACATAAATCATTTCAACAAGAGCAGCTGGTCTTCTTGTAAGATTTTGCGTAGTTTAATCATAAATGGTACTTCGCTGCGGTTTATACATTTCTTTAAGTGCCACGGAACGGACTGAAGCCGCAACAACTGTTTGATTGGTGATGAATGATTGGGTGAATGGAAATAGTCGAAAAAAGGCTACTACAACGAAGAAATATAAGTTAGTGTTGCGGACTTTTTAATTTTCGATAAAGCCCGAGTCTCCAAACACAGTGCCCTCTGTTTAAAACCCGGTAAATTCTGTACAGTCCCAAAAACAAACACACTGGCACATACACGCTGACACATGACGAATATGCACACTGAGTGAAGCGATGAAAAATATATTTTTTCAATGTCACAGTTGGATCTTCTTCAATTTTGTCACTTTTGACATGACAGAACAAATCAGAAAAGTGACATAAAAAAAACTCATCCAGTTCAGAAACAAAGAAAAAGGTCGGGCATGTGGTTTTTATGACCGTCAAAAACAAGCAATAAAACCGGCGTAGAAAGCACACGCGACAGTAACAAATTTGCAAAATTCCTTCCACTTCCACACTTTTGTAATCGGTTTTCGCAGTGCTGGTAAGAAAGAGAAAAGCGACGCATCAAAGAAAATGGACTTTCGATACAAATGTCGTAAAGTGTGTGTGCAAAAAATGCAAATCTTTCCGCGGCGATGACAGTAAATTCGCTGTCTTTCATTTTTTGTTCGTTCACATACTGCAAGTTTGTACAAGGTGGATGGCATAAAATTTGCCTCAATAATGACTGACTGACACATGATGAGCGGTAAAAAGAGGCACGCAGCGAGCACTTTCGCACCCTTTCATGTCGTCAAAATCGCGCATTTTTCTCGCCCAAGGTCGTCTGGCTGGTGGGCCACCACCGGTGTGTTTTTTTTGATCGCTGATTTGATGCGCTAACAACAACAAATACCAGTGTACACATGCATGCAGCGAAAATGACTGATGGGCGTGTCTATGGGAGAAACTCGGAAGCTGAATGGTACGGTTTCAACGCGCAGTGTTTGGTCTCAGCAAGATCGTAGCCCCTGATTGAACAGTGATCGCAAAGCTAATGTTGAATTTTAAAGCGTTTTCATTGCTTCAATGACAGTTCAGTTTATGATCAACTTTTTTAAAGCTACACCAGTTCAAAATCGTGACGAGACCCAATACAGTAGCAAACGGAGCTCTGTATTCACAATTTTTACTGCACGTTCTGAGGGTAGCTTTTTTCCGTTGACAATTTCATCAAAATTCTGTTGCTTTTGATTTCTCAATTGTATTATTGTTATTATTGCAGAGCTGGATTTTGCTCTGAAGAGTGCGCGAAAAAATGGTCCGGTAATTTGCCATTCGTCTGTTCCTTCCGCCGCATCACGGTTCTGTGACCTTTTTTTGTTGTGAAAAGAAACGTCTTTTTCTTCTTTTGCACTTTTGGCGGTTACAAAAATCGTTTTTTCTCACTTTGAACTTTCTCTATGAGATGTTATCTTTGGGCGTTAGGGTTAAAATGTGCAATCAACCGCAAACAATTAGAACTCAGTCACTGTAAAAAAAATTGAAATTATTTTTCTTATTCGACTTTTTCATAGTCAATTCAGAATAAAGACGCTTTATTTTATTATTGCTATAATTGGATACGTTGCGTTGCACAGACACCAACGTCAGTCGAGCAAATATACAGTTCAGTGATTTCAACAATACTAATTTCAACAACAATATATAACTTCATCAAATCAGTCGTCACCTCAGTTGATATTTCAAAATATTCCAGGCTTTTCATGAACAGCAGAAGAAAATTCAGAAACCGCCATGCTTTTATTGGCTGAAACGTTTTTTCTGCATTTCAATGCTGTACAACAGCAGTGACTGCAGCCAACACACTCATGAAAAGATGACTTTTTCAAACAATAACATAAAAAAGTTCATAAAAGACTACGTTTGTGTATGTTGACAACAACTGAACAACTCAAAATCAACATTTTCGGTCTAAAAAAGAACGCAAAAAAACAGCTGCACGTGTTCACGTCAGCAGGTTTATTTGTACCCATTTTCGAATCACAAGTTCAATAAATATTGCTGGGAAAAGTATCACTGTTTTCACAGTAGTGCAGAAAAGAAACAGGACAAAAAGTCGGCATTGTTTTTGCAGCAGATCGTGGAAGCGTTCCAACTCTTATGCAGCTCCATTCTGCGTCGGGGTGCTGTCAGTATTTGCAACACCCTGCAAAATTATAAAAACATTTTAAAACTTTAAAAATTGTGTTTTTGTGGTTAAACAGCAGCAGCGATTTGAATTGATGAAAAGAGATAAGATGAGTTTTAACCAACCACCAATCAGCAACGAATCAGTTTTTTGGTTTTTTTTGGCTTGCGTCACATCACAACACAGAGCACAAATAAAAGTTGCTTAAAAACGGATGACTGACATATAGACTGCTTAAAAACCGATTTTCAGTTTGAACAAAATGTTCCGCATAAATCGTATTTACACCCCACAAGTTGTTGATTACTTTTGTGTATGTGTATGTGCGAATTAAGACCGTACCAACCTTTGATTGAACAAAAAAGAGCCAAAAAGAAAAAGAAAAACTGCAAAGCGCAAACCAACACTATCTGCCTCGAGGCCTTGTTGCAATTCCTCGTGGTAACGAAACAGCCACTGCGAAATGTACTCAACCGGCTCCGCCGGCCGTTTGATGACCAGTTCTGCTAGCGCTTTTGTTAAAGCTGGACCAATGGTGCGGGCAAGATACATTCCTGGCAGAAATAATTAGGTCAAGAAGTGAAAAGCTAAAATTGAGTTTGAATGGTTGGTTCAATATTCAAATAGTTAGGCAATGAACATCAACTTCGTCATCTTGGCCCGCTAAAAATTGTCAATCGACAATCCATGGGTTACTACACATTGTGTCGACTAAAACACTTCCATGTAGCTAAAAGTTGCGGACGAGATGTGGATTGTGGACTATTGATTTTCACTGAATCAGCAAAAAAAAGCAAATCGCTCTGTGAAAAGCAAAAAATCCGTAAAAAACTCATAAAGACGTTTTTTAAATTGGTAAATGAGCAAAAACCACAACGAACCAGCGTCGGAAACGGGCAGCTGTTTCTTGTCGACGACGCGTTGCTCGGCCTCGGCAAGCCGCTCCATGAGCGCCTCTTCGAACGCCTCTCGACTGGCGGCCAAACTGATCACGTTGTCCAGATCAAGATCTACAAGTGAATCAGTCGGCTAGAACTGTGACAAAATGAACAAGAACAAGTTGAAAACAAAAAGCAAACACAAAAAACAACAGAACAAAAGAACAAAAGCAACAAAAAGCGCCGACCCACCGGGACTGCCGCCGCCGGGGCTGTTCAGCTCGATCGAGAGCGCACTGTGCCGGGACAGGGTCTCAGCACGACTCTCGTTGTTGAGCACCTCTCTGAGGTCGTTGACGCTGTCCAAGTCACGGTCACGGATCAGTTTCAAGTCGAGCATACCCGGATTCCGAAGGTAATAATCAGGGGTTCGGCCTTCCTGTACACCGACAAAGAGAGTCAACATGAAAATGCTCGCATGCGTCGAGAAAAATAACGCTGAATTATTCGTTTTTTTTTGGTGTTCAGATTTGTGAAATACTTCGTGGAAAGATTGTGACATGAAATGATATCACGATGAATTAGAAAACGACAGAAAGTTTCCGAAAACTGAAACAATGAAACTTTTTTCTCACGTTGTCTGTAGCCTTTGGATCGGCGCCAGCCCGTTCGAGGATTTTGTAATAATGGCCGCCTGAAGGGAGAAAAAATAAATAAATGATTAAAACAAAATAAAAACGTAGAATTAAAAAATAAGAAAAAAGTACGCGACTAACCGTCCCGAGCGGCAGCCGCGTAATGCAATGGAGAGCGTTTATTCTGCAAAATAATAGAGCCGGGTTTTTGTCATTATTGGTTGTTAGTGATAGAAAGAAAACTCAAAAATTTTATTATTATTTTTAGGTTGTGCGACTGAACTGAATGCGTGTGCAGACGTAAAAAGGATACTTGTTTCAATCTTTATGCGGCCATTGAAAATCGCCTAAGTGACCCTGCCCTCTTTAGGGTACTCGGATCACTCTGTCAACTTTGAATTCCCGCGTCATGCATGAAACTGTTCACCTGTTCATGCGCGCATCGAGTCTTCTGACCAAAATAAAAGATAATATCTTAGCTGTTTTCAACTTGTAGAACGCAACAGAACTCGCGAAGCTCAAACATTAAGGGCCAAATGAGATGGTGTTTAGACAATTTCATCTTGAAGCCGGGCTGAAGGGGGGAGAGGCTGGGGGGGGGACGGGTGTCGTGTGCCACAGAAAACCGTCTCAGCAGCAATCAAAACAGAGCGCTCACATAGTCGGGACTGTTGAGCACGTGCGGGAACGACTGCGCGATGTGGCGCAGGATGTCCGTCTGTCCGTACAGCACGGCGTCGTGCAGCGGCGTGGCGCCCTTGCGGTCGCGTGCCACGGCCACCTTGCGATTGTCGACAGCCTCCTTGAAGTTGCGCAGGTCGCCCTCGCGCACGTAACGGTGGATTTTGTCGATCTTATCCTGGAACACGGAACTGCTGACGTTGATGCAGAAAAGGAGGAACACTGAAATGCGTCGCAGTATATGGCTAAACTGCGCGGCCTGCAGCTTCCAGAGCAATTTCTGCGCAGAAAATATGCATCACGTGATCAGCAACCAATCAGCTGATCGTAGCCGTATAACACAGAGTTCGACTGCAGAAATCGTCTCAAAACCACTCAAACCTTTTGTTTTGTGCAAACACAATAATTTCTGTTTTCGTTTCTTGAATAATCAGTATTTCTCTTTCTCAGAATCTCGTATGCCGCAACTTTCTTTTCTTGCGCGATATTTGAATTCACCCAAGTCACACAAAGCCGACAATCAAAAAGAAAGAAAAAAGAAAGAAAGACAAGCGAAACGGAACCGCCAAGTGCGAACACCAACCAAATAGTCGGGCAGATCCCGCATGAACTCGATCACATCGGGGTGGTGTGCCTCCTTGTCGAGCAGCAAGTCGCCGCAGCCACTGAGCACCAACTGGTCCAGCTTCGGCACGTTGCCTTCGCGCAGCCACTGTTGTATGGACGACTCGAGGTACGAGGGCGCGATGCGATTGTGCAGCACCTGGCGGAGTGCCGCGCGGTTGTCCATGCGCAGGCTTGTGAGGTCGAGCTCGCCAGCGTGGTTCAGGTAGTATTTAGGGGCATGACCATACTGCAATGTGCAACGCAACGGTGTTTTTGGCGATGTTTTTAGAAAAGCGTGCAGAACGCCGTCGAGTATGGTGCTCATCGAGTTTTTTCTATAATTGACTGCCTACACACCCCTTGGCGGGGCTCGATCCCGCTCCGAACGCTCAGACACAAGAGGCTAACGCGCGACCATCCAGGCCACGAGGGTGACGTTAAACGGTGATTTGGTATTTCTGTAGTTCATCACGCTCCTCAGCTAATCAGCGTATCAAATATCTTGAGTGCATCCAGCTGAATTCGTGTTTGAGTTTAAAGGCTTTTGTAGATTTTTGAAATTTGTAAAAACTGTTGTCTTTTCTAAATATCTGATAACATACACAGTCCAATATGTCCGGATCCGCGCCGGCACGTCGCAGCAAGCGATACATCACTCCGCTGTCATTTAAGGCAGCCGAAAAGTGCAGCGGGCTTCGTTTGTTCTGAAGTGGTCTTACCTTTGAAACTGTAATTTCACACAAAACGTGTGGCGTTGTTGAAAAGAAAAAAAGTCCGTTGTTTCAATGTTTGCGCGCTCACATGATCCTGCGCGTTGACCGCTTGCGGATAGTTCTTGACGAGATATTTCGCAATGTCCTTTTGATGGAAGATGATCGCGTTGTGTAGCGGAGTAGCACCTGCGAAGTCAACAAAAATTGAGATTATTCAAACTGAAAATGTAAATCCCAAGTGAAATACCCCGTCCATCGCGACAAAGTGCCAGCTTCTTTCGGTCGACCAGTGCTCGCAGGTCGCGCAAATTGCCCAGTTGGACAGCTCGATGAATCGCTTGAATCTTCGACTGCAAATTAAGGAAGTAGAAAAACCAAAGTTCAAAACAAGAGTGATTTTTTGTTAAAAAGGTGTTTGTGTAAAACCATCCGAATTGACAAAAAACCAGCCGTGATACTGATCCCAAACCAGTTCATTGGTTGGTAAACAATCCAGATGCTATAAGCAAAGCGTTTTTAGACAAAGGGGATTCTTGGAAAATTATCATGCGGATGCGCGAGCGAGCGAAGCGAGCGGACAGCGCATCACGCATTACATGGCTGAATATGGACCTGCGCGCGTTTTCAAAATTTAGTCGCTGTCCTGCAGCAACTAATATACGTGCTGCAAACTTGATACTGTGCACACGTAGAGACCTGCCAAAGTTGCAAACTGTGCCGAAGAAAAATTTTCGCCAGACTTCTTTACGTACGTTCTAGACGCGAATTACCTATTCTGAAAAGTTGGTTACTTATTCTTCTGTCTCCTTTTTTTTCAGCTACCGTATTACCCCCATTAAACCCCCCACCATTAATCCCCCCCACCAATAAACCCCCACCCCCCCCGACCAGTTTCCAAATAATCCCCCCCCCCACAAATAATCCCCCATGGGGGTTAATTGGAAACCTGTTTGAAACACATACCCAGCGAATTCAGTGGCTGAATGCAGTGACATTGGTGAAATTGTGCTACCAAAGGCCCCAAATGGATGAGTTAATGGTAATTTCATTACAAAAGGCTGTTACAAAAGGAAATCTCTGTGAAAAGTAGAAGTTTCTGCAACTTTCTTGCCTGCCATGCAAGGTATTTTTGCCATTTTTCAACAAAACCCCACCCCTAGAAATTTTTGTATAATAAACCCCCCCACCAATAATCCCCCCCCCCCCCCCCACCAATAAACCCCCACCCCTAAAAGTCGCTGACGTATTAATCCCCCATGGGGGTTTATTGGGGGTAATACGGTATGTAATCAATATGTGTTCGCCCGTTCAATTTTTACCTGCAACATTTTGACAGGTGAACAAAAGTGTTTCCTGGGGTAATTCCATCCGGAGATTTTGCAAATTGGGTTAATTTTTTACCCAGACCCTGTTTTTGGGTAAAAAATTGGGTATTTTTAAAAGTTCGCAGGGTTTTCACCTGGTTTTAAGTGTTCGCCCTTTCAATTTTTGTCTAAAATTGTTTCATAACCGAACAAAATCATGCGGATGCGCGAGCGAGCGCAGCGAGCGGAGAGCGCATCACGCATAATATGAGCCGTTATTCCCTCGCGCGCTTTTTTTAAATTTGCTCGCTTCCTCCAGCGAGCATAGTATAAGCCACAAACTTGGTTCTGTGCACACGAAACGAACACCCAAAGTTGTGCTTGGAGCCGCGAAAAAATTTTTATCCGACTACTTTTCATACGCTGTAGACACGAAAAACCTATTCTGAAAACAGTGTTACTTCTTTCCCTTTGTCCTTTTTTTTCAGGTATGTAATCAACATGTGTTCGCCCTTTAAATTTTTACCTGCGACACTTTCACAGTCGAACAAAAATGTTCCCTGGGGTAATTCCACCCGGAGATTTTGAAAATTGGGTTATTTTTTACCCAGACCCTGTTTTGGGGTAAAAATTGGGCATTTTTAAAAGTTCGGAGGGTTTTCACCTGGTTTTAAGTGTTCGCCCTTTCAATTTTTAGCTGGGACACTTCACAGTTGAACAAAAATTTTTCCTAGGGTAATTTCATCCGTATTTTCTGAAAATTTAGTTTATTTTTTTGCCCGGGCACTTTTTTGAGTCAAAATTGGGCATTCTTTCAAAGTTCGTAGCATTTTGACTGAGTATCAGTTTTTCACTCTTACAAATTTTGTCTGAGCTACGAAAAATAATAGGAAAAAGTCTAGTCCGTAGGAATTCAATGCGCTGATCACGGATTTTGGGTTAGTTTTCTTATGTGAGCAACTCTAGATGCTGAATCGTGACGATTTCCGATGAATCGGCCGTGGAAATCGGCGAAAACGGTCCAGAAACGAAAAACAAGAAAAGGGTGTTTTCCAGGGTAATTCAATGCGCTGATCACGGATTTTGGGTTAGTTTTCTTACGTGAGCAACTCCAGATGCTGAATCGTGACGATTTCGGGCGAATCGGCCGTGGAAATTGGCGAAATCGGTCCAGAAACGAAAAACAAGAAAAGGGTGTTTTCCAGGGTAATTCAATGCGCTGATCACGGATTTTGGGTTAGTTTTCTTACGTGAGCAACTCTAGATGCTGAATCGTGACGATTTCGGGCGAATTGACCGTGGAAATTGGCGAAATCGGTCCAGAAACGAAAAACAAGAAAAGGGTGTTTTCCAGAATAATTCAGTGTGCTGATCACGGATTTTGGGTTAGTTGTTTTATGTGAGCAACTCTAGATACCGAATCGTGCCGATTTCGGGCGAATCGGCCGTGGAAATTGGCGAAATCGGTCTAGAAACGAAAAACAAGAAAATGGTGTTTTCCAGGGTAATTCAATGCGCTGATCACGGATTTTGGGTTAGTTTTCTTACGTGAGCAACTCTAGATGTTGAATCGTGACGATTTCGGGCGAATCGGCCGTCGAAATTGGCGAAATCGGTCCAGAAACGAAAAACAAGAAAGGGTGTTTTCAAGGGTAATTCAATGCGCTGATCACGGATTTTGGGTTAGTTTTCTTACGTGAGCAACTCTAGATACTGAATCGTGACGATTTCGGGCGAATCGGCCGTCGAAATTGGCGAAATCGGTCCAGAAACGAAAAACAAGAAAAGGGTGTTTTCCAGGGTAATTCAATGCGCTGATCACGAATTTTGGGTTCGTTTTTTATGCAAGCAACTCTAGATGCTGAATCGTGACGATGTCGGGCGAATCGGCCGTGGAAATCGGCGAAATCGGTCCAGAAACGAAAAACCAGAAAAGGGTGTTTTCCAGGACAATTCAATGCGCTGATCACGGATATTGGGTTAGTTTTCTTACGTGAGCAACTCTAGATGCTGAATCGTGACGATTTCGGGCGAATCGGTCGTGGAAATTGGCGAAATCGGTCCGCAAACGAAAAACAAGAAAAAGATGTTTTCCAGGGTAATTCAATGCGGTGATCACGGATTTTGGTTAGTTTTCTTACGTGAGCTACTCTAGATACCGAATCGTGACGATTTCGGGCGAATCGGCCGTGGAATTTAGTGAAACCGGTCCAGAAATGAAAAACAAGAAATCGGTGTTTTCCATGGTAATTCATTGCGCCGATCACGGCTTTTGGGTCAGTTTTCTTATGTGAGCAATTCTAGGAACTGAATCGTGACGATTTTGGGCGAATCGGCCGTAGAAATAGCATAGACGAAATTGGCCTGAAAACGAAAAATGAAAAACCTGAGTTGTCTGGGGTTTAGAAGAATGTGTGACCAACGTATTGTGATTTTGGTCCGACCTTTGGGGCTTATGTAAAAGTCAGAATATTATCTAAAAATGCGGGAGACGCATATAAAAGGAGGAATATGGCCTTGTGTAAGCAGTGAAAGACTTGGCTCGACAACGCTTTTCAAGTCTCTGATGTGGTACACACGGATACAAGTACATAAGAGTCATATTTTTGCGCCGTTTATTCTTTATTTCGGTTGCAAGTGGCAACCCTCGTACATTGTAGACAAATGAAACTTTCACATTTGCTTTTTTCTAGCATTTAGCGACCTCTAAAACCACTAAAATAACGATCAGACTTTAGATCGCTGACACTGGTTTGCACAAAGTGTATCGCAGAGGCATTGGGAACGCAAGGTCTCCTTTTGTGGCAATGACTCACCGGTTTATCCTGTCACAAGAGTTTGGTAAAAAGGGTGAAAATCAACGGAAGACAACACTTTTTGCACTGGTGCTGCTGCATGCACAGCGGTGCGTACGTTAGCAACAACGATAAAGCTACATGCAGCAATGTTTTGCAATCTCTGATGTTTCTGTTTTTTGCACAGAATTTACAGTGTAGCCGATTAATCATGGCAGCTTTTTTCAGGGTGCAAGGAGCGCGCGAATTTTGAATGAAAGAAAAAGAAGTTCAGAAACCAAATTGTATGCCAAATTTGACGCGTTTTTTTAAACTAATGGATTATCCGTATTATTCTGTTCATTCTTTCTCCCTTGCACACATGATTGGAAATTATGTTGGCATCTTTGAAAAAGACAACTCCTAGTCAGCGACTAATCCCGCCTTGATGGACTGCCTCATTTATTCGGCCATGCTGTACAGAATTTCGCACATGATGTGATTTTAGACTAAACTGAAGAGGACAATTGAAAATATCTAGAT
>JASANC010005847.1:0-12076 GCA_030248135.1 Theristus sp. LFF4_11 | reverse complement strand
GGATTCATTCAATTGTGCTGGCAGCCCAACCCAGCTGGCTATTTTCGACAAAAAACGTTCAAAAAAACCTGAAGCATGTTCAATTGAATGTAGCGCGCCAGATCATCGGGCTGCCGTCGCAGATTCTCGAGCACTCGATGCGCCTGGTGATTCTGACTGAAGAACGCTGGAGGCAACAGACCGTGGATGCCAAGGTACTGGCGCTCTTTCAGGGAGAATGACAGACCCTGGCGAGAAAGAACAACGAAACGATGCGATTGTTTTTCATGAGGTTTTTTCAACTCTCACAAAACTGTGCGCCATCGCACAAAACAAGCTGAAAATTACTAGTAGTATCACAAACTACTACAAGTAGTGAAGCTCAAACTCAAGAAATGCTCGTCATGAAGCACATAAGGCAAGTGAATGAATAAAAGTGAAAAAACGATGGTTACTTTGATAAAGAATCAATCATTGTTCGCACAGAAATGCCATAAAAAAATAGTTCTCCAACCGACTTTATTCAGACGATTATTTCTCATCACTTCGACGCCGCGCAGTTTCGTTTGCGGCGTTTGCACCTCAAATCCGTGCAACTCCATCGGACGTCGTCTGAAGCAATGGAACTTGTCTGCTCATTGTGGTCGACAAAAAACAACTTTTTTCATGGAAGAACCAACATGTATGCAAATTGCAACACACAGACGACATGTACATTCTGCTTTGACAGCAACGGTTTAAATTTAAACAAGCGACACAAATACAGAAACAGAAACAGAAACTCACAGTCCACTTCCTTTGAAACCACGACAAATTTTCGTTAATCTCATTCTCGTTGCTTTTATTTCTATTTTATTTCGTCGTGGCAACGGGCGGCGGATGGCGGCAAGCGAACGACGACGACGACGACAGACAGCAGTAACAACAGGAGGGCGGGGGTAGGGTTGTTAAAAAAAACAAAAATCGTCATTTTTGTTTTTTTTTTTAAATTTTTTTTTTAAAAAAAAATTTCAAAAATCAAAGTTGTGCTAAATCAATCAGGGAGTCCGAAGAACCACATATGATATGCAAGCGCCTCCCGAATGACTCCCGTATGGCGGAACTTTGCAGATTTTGTTTTGGTGACCTCAATTACCCCTTTTCCAAACCGTCACCATGCCTCTTCTTGTGTTTTGACCTCCAAAACGTCACTAATTGTCCCCAGCTAAGCTAATGCTGAAGTGAAGACAAACATACCGCCTTGAAATTCGATCAATTCTTCTGATGGTGTCGCGACGACACGACACGAAGCAGCAACCAGACAACGTAGCGCTTGCAAACGGAGCAGCGAGCACAATCGGACGCTCTGCGAGGCGAATCGTCACCTTATCTGCATCGGAAATGGTAGGCTAAGCTTTGGGACGCTCAAAAACTTCATCGCAGATGTTGTCGAAGCCTAAAATCAGTCGGTAAAACGGCCCAAAATCGACTGCTAAAGGTTTTACGAGGTATAATCAAAAATTTTTGTTGAACTTTCGAAAAATTGTGCCAAAATTGAGGTTTTCAGAGCATATTAGAGAAAAAATTTTCGAATTTTTTTTTTTAAAAAAAATCGGCATTTTTGTTTTTTTTTTTTAATCACTTTTTTTTTTAAATTTTCATTTTTGTTTAACAACCCTAGGCGGGGGACCAACCAAATCGCTCGTCCGTTACGATTTGTCAAACTCGAATGAGACTATGAGAGTCAAGTCAGGTCGAATCGGCAAAGTTCAGTTCAGTTTCTTGCTGATTATCTGATTACGGTTCGATCGATCGAAAAAAAGTAAAAAAATCGCCATTAAAATTATTTTTTTTATTGTTTTAAAAAAGTTTTCAAAATGCCGGAGGATTTTCAAAATGATAAACCTTATAAAAGCTTCGGAGTGTCATACCTAAAATGCTTTATTTTTCAACTAAAGTTAAATTCAAAAATTTATTCTGACAGCAACTGCGACATTCAAACTCTCATCAAACATCAATTTCGCGGCAGTCATCAAGGTTTGCAAAAAAGGTTACTTATCACAAAGCTGAGCCTAGATGATCGATCACACACATGATATTTGTCATTTTTGCGTCCCATTTTTTTCATTTTTTCTTCATCAAGAACCAAACTGTCGGCCAACCGACGCAGATGCCCAGCAGAAATCCGCCGACGGAGCCGCACGCCAACGAGAGCAGCGTCGTTTGGAGCACGGTCGAGTTTTCTGAGTGCAGACAAAATTCTCGCAAACTCTTCATCGGTTTTTACTTCAAAAGCTTTCAAAATTTTTTGAGTTTTTCAGTTTTTTGGCGAGACATGCTTCACATGCAGTCGAATTCTAATTACAGGCACATTTTTGATGGATACATGAAAAATCTTCAGCAGAATATTCCACCAATCAACGTTAGTTAACCATGTCACCAAACGAAAATTTCGCCAATGGCAACAAGAACGCCAAGTTATTAGGGCCCTGTGCTTATTTGAAGTGGGTGGATATGCGCTGCCACGCACGCCCAAAATCCGTCCGCTGATTCTGTCCTATTTAAATTAAACTAATCAGCACGTTTCTCAGGCATTTTTAATAGTAGCTTAGCATTTACGTGTATTATTTTGAATAGTTTAGCGTTGCCAATAAGGAAGTGGGGGCCCTGAAGTGCCGTTAGGGTTGGCAAAATACCGTTTTTTTCAAATCGTGGTAAAAAAACTGTATTTTTACCGGTAAAATTACGGTAATTTTACGGGAAAAAAACGAAAGCCAAAAAGTTGTAAAATCTCACATATTTTTGACAGCCGACTGTAAACTTGAACCAGGATTTGTGAAGACAATTTTCAGAATGCTTTGTTCAAATTATCGTGCACCAACAAAGAAAATAAATTATGTTTGGGCTTGAAAACCCAAAAGGTTAGCAATAAATCGGACATTATCTTTTGCTCAATCGTTTATATTCCACCAATTACACAGGAAAAACCACAGCGTTTTCACCGGACAGTCTTTGGTCACAATAGACGAACACAATTTGCTGCAATAACGCAATTAAACCGAATTTAGAGTCAGTTCAGATCAAAAAGAAAACAAATCAGTAATTGTGTAAGAAAGACAATTGAGCGACATTTGGAGTTTGAAACTTTCAGCTCAGCTCGGCAGCTCCAGCCGATTCTTGCACCTCGCTTAACAGTTCTTTCAAAACATCAGTGTCAATTTCGTCATCATATTTTTCTTGGTCACAGATTTTCTCATTTTCTCATCAAAAATGATATAAAAACTCAGGGTCCAAAATTGAAAAAAACCGGAAAAATACGAAAAAAACCGGAAAAATACAGAAACGGTCTTTTTCCCGTTTTTTTCAAGGCACCAATTTTTGCCCTGGTAAAAAAACGCGTATAAATACGTGTTTTTTTACCGGTAAAAAAACCCGTATTTTTACCATGCCAACCCTAAGTGCCGTTCGTGGAAGTGCCGTTCATGACGGACAAGCGATTTCGACAAGTGAACACCAATAAAAAACTACTCTGCAGTTCTTACCGCTCAGTATTCCGCGATAATTTACCTTCGATTCTGTAATTTTTCGCCGCCGAGACAGAAAAAATCGCTGCAAACAGCCAGTAAACACGATAAATCCACACTGCGTCGCGTTCGAGTATCAAAAAATACAGCAACATGATGATTCGTAAAATTAATCTTGGCTATCGGTGGCAAGTGTTTAATTGACCAGTAGTATTTTTATAGAAAACTCCGTGTCGTGAAGTGAAATCACAGAATTCATTTTATATCCAGTCATACCTTTTTTCCAACCATAGCTCCCTGTCCGTCGATCGCTCGCTTCTACCTTGGGCCGGGTATTCTGATTGGTTATATCCAACCAATCGGTTGTTCTGATTGCACGTTGTTGGAGCAGCGTCAATGAGCGTAAAAAACGGTTTAAAATGTAACCATCATACGAGCAAACATGCAGCTTTATCCGCAAGAACCCGACAATACATTACGGAGTAACATGGAAACCGCTCAACAAAAAAAACAGCGCATACGGTTCTAAAATTCACAGGATCTCGTTTGCAATCGGTTCTTGTTTTCTCTTCATCACACACTCAAAAGAATGGGATTGGAAATACTGTTTTCATAATTGATAGTGAGACGAAGTAGAAGTCCAAAATCAATATTTGTCCATTCAGTGAATTCAGAATCGTTAAACACCAATCGCGCGCTGTCAATGTTCAGATGTTGCAACTGTTGTTGACGCAGAATCTTCGGACTCGATGGTTGAACGACTCCACGAGCATCACGATGAAGTCCATGGCGATCGTCATGTGCTTGATGCCTGTATTGATTCTGCATGTGTGTTTTTTTGTTTTTCATGTCCACATTACCTTGATGGCCAACTGTCAGTTGCATTGGCATACAGTTGTATTGTGAGCTCAGTCTATATTGAGTCTATATATAGCTGAGTGTATTGTATTGCAGTCAGCTGGATTGGTGACATATGTTCTTTTGTGCAGTACAGACTTCGCCCGCACAGCAATGCCTGTACAGCAAGCAACAACACGTGATCAACAAAACAACCAATCAGCTGAATGCTCATAATTTAGAGTGCGACTGCACATACTGTACAGTCAAACTCTAAATTATAGCGAATCAGATGATTGGTTGGGATTACGGCATGCATGCTTTCTGTGGATACAAAACTCCACTACAGCAATGCCTGCCTGCACAGAAAAGTATGCATACCGTAACCACCTGCCAATCAGCTGATTGCCCATAATTTAGAGTTCGACTGCACATACGTACATACCAGTCTTACCAGACTGTACTTCATTTCAGAGATCTGTTTTTAGTCTGAGCTGAAGCAAACCGTTACTGGAAACGCATGCACAACGCAATTTGAAGTCCACACTCCACACACGCCGGTTCAGACCGAAAAGGTGGTTTATAAGGCAGTGTCGAGAATTTCTTACACCAGAACGCAAAAAAAAATCACGAACGAGATCTGGCAAAAAAGACCCAAAAACCTTCGACCATTTTTACAATAACATGCTGAACTCTGAAGCGACAAATCAATCCAAACAACTCTTTCAAGCGAGCCACCTTGCTATCTTTCATTCCACTGAAAACAGCGAAAACCGTGTTCTGTACCTGATTCACCAGTATCAACGGCGATGTCGCAGCCGGTCTTGACCATGTCCTCAAGTTTGATGTTGTCCAGCTTCATGCAACCGCTGATCCGCTGCGCCACGTCCAGCCAGTTGATTGGTGATTGTTCCGATTGTCTGCAACAACAAACTGCATGAGAACTTTTAAAAAGATCATTGCTGCAGACGTTCCAAATGCAGTCGAACACTCAAAATTGTATATAGGGAAGCAACTGATTGGTTGGTGGTCACGTGATGCATGCTTTCTGTGCAGGCATTGCTATTGATCGTCGTTTGTCGTCCAAAATGACCAAAAAACTGACCATCAGATAATGCTGACCCGCTTGGTCAGTTAACACCGTTTGCAAATAAGAGTGGGGGGTCTAGCGCTACATGGGAAAGTTTTTAAACTAAGAGTGCAGGGACATTCTACCAATCAAGGCACTTCAGGTTTACCCCCTGAGTACTGATTATGCTTATAAAGGTCGTTTTTAGGGTGCGGAAGTTAAAAAAACCCTCGATTTTTTGCGATTTTTTTGCAAAGTGTACCTTTTTAGCCCTACCGTATCTCGTTGTTGCAAAGTTTCTGGAACCCCACACAGTATTCACGTAAAAGATCTTGCGGAGTTCTTTACCTTGAACATTGCTTACCGCCTGACCAATTTGATCTGTGCCTTGGTCACTTTATTTAGAGTGTAGTTTAATTAATCCCCAATTTACGAAATTGTAAGAAAAAGCAAAAAAAGAGGAGCGCTTACAATTTGTCGATTATCAAATTACGACAGGCGCACGTCGGCGGCTTCCAGTCGGCGCCGCACGGATTTTTGGTGTTCGTTTGGAATTCCGCAATTGTTGTACGATTCTTCTTCGCAATCTGCGTCGGCAGAATTTGTGAAACGAGAACAAAAATCATTACTTGCTGAACTGCAAAAAGATGAAAATCACTGTAGCAGGATAAAGTTATCATTGTGCCTTTGAAAACCTGAAAGACTACTATTCTCCATTTTGGGGGGCTCTGGGAGTCCCGTGCGTTTGCAGACGTCGAAGGGAAACTACAGTCGAACTCTAAGTTATAGGGAATTAGCTGATTGATTGGTGATCACATAATGCATGCTTTATGTGTAAACCAAACTCCGCCCCCACGGCAATGTCCACACAGAAAGCATGCATCACGTGATCACCAACCATTCAGTTGATTGCCTATAATTTAGAGTTCGATTGTAGTTTCAATATTTATGTGGCAATTCAAAATCGCCTGACTCGGCCCTATTTACGAGACACGAATCACTTTGCCGATTGTGAATTCCCGCGTCACGCATGCAACCGTTACCTACTGTATCTATGCGCGCATTGAGTATGAAAACAAAAATTAAAGATAATAACAATGACACACTCTAAACAAGTTCTGCCGAACGAACATAGCCGTTTCCAGGAAGTCATTTTTCGCTTCGTCCATACACGCGCACGTCGCCAACTCAGTTGACTGGAACGTTCGCATGCACTGAGCGCTGATCTGCTCGTTTCTGAGAGCAAAGAAAACGTGAAAGATTCAAACAATAGACATTATTATGAAAGATAAACAGGAAAATGTAAGAAAAAATATGCGTTCGTCTGGTGCACTGTTGTTCGTTTTAGTGTGGCATCAAAACGCCGACCCTATCAATCAACCACAGAAACAGGCTCGTGAACCCAAAATTGACAGTGTGACACACCATTACCAAAATGTATCGCTGTTTTTTTTCTGCTACACGGACGACATGTCCACTTCATCTTTTTTGCAGAGACCACAACATTCTACAGCCAAGCTGTAAATTATAGGCAATCAGCTAATTTGGTTGGCAATCACGTGCTTTCTCTACAGGCGCATTGCTGAGTGGAGTGGAGGCGATATGTGTCCTGCACTGAAAGCACGCGTGATCACCAACCAATCAGCTGATTGCCTATAATTGCGCAGTTCCGGTTTGTTGTTGCACAGCGAACCTGCATTTCTCCAACGCCACGCAATGCTTGTCCAGTCGCTGTTTCTCGGCGTGCATGCACGCGACCGTCGCGATTTGTCGTTCCGCGAATTTTCGCCGGCAAATCTCCAGGCGAAAAGCGCCGTTGATAACGGTGCTCGTCGCGTTTAGCCTGAAAAATAATACTGTTGTGATTGGAAAAAAGATTCGGAGAAATATCTTTTCCGAAACAAGCCGGAGAAAAATAGCTTTATTTATTGTTTATTATTTGTTTACCGCACTGGTTCCGGAAAACTTACAGAACCAAAAAATACTTCAAAAAGAAAGGTCCCGCTGCGTGTTCGTGTCCGTGCCCTGTCCCGCGCGGTGTCCCACAAATAAAAGCAGCTCAAAAGGCATTGTGGTAACTCATTGTGGCAAAGTGACGGTGGTTTCACTCACAGGCGACGATTGTGGTAACATTTCCAGTTCGATCGGACTTTGAGGAGAATATTCAGGTCACAAGTTTTTGAACGGCGGATGATGGCCGGCCAGCGGACTGCGCGCTGACACTTGGAATCGATTAAAAAAAATACGTTTCCACACAACAATCACCAGTGAGTGAGCACTTTTTCGGCCGTTTAGGTTGCTTTTATATGATTTTTTTCGGGACAAAGGGCACACACTTCCAGTTTTAGCGTGTGGAAAAGCGGAACATTTCCATTTTCAGCTTGTGGAAAAGACGAACACACGAACACGAGCTTCCGCGGGCAATCTGAGTCGAACGGATGCAACTTGTCGACCACCCGGTCGCCGTCCGGACAGCGTTCGCCGGTGGCGTCGTCGAAGTCAGGCAACGCCGGCAGCTGCAGCGGTTGGCCGGTTCGCTTCTCGATGCACGGCTTCAGTTCGGTGGCGATGGCCGTTCGCATCTCGCGGCGGATGCACTCCAGGTTCTCTCTCGGTTGATTGAGGAAGCCGTCTTTCAGGAAATCGGCCACCTGGTTGGTTGATTGGTGTTTGTTTGTTTGGTGCCGTATTTGCCGTACAGGGGCGCTCATGAAGTGTGTAGTAGTAGTTAGACGACTTCATGAATACCGCTGAAGGAGCACACGATGAACAACAACACGACAATTTGTGGTGATTACTTTGAAATGATAATTCACATCACAAAGCAAGTAACCGAATCCGAACAATGAGCAGCGTATTGTGAAAGGGTATGAGTCACCCAATCACACGACGCAGCCAAACCGTGTGTGAACTTTACTTTCATGCCATTTCATTTAAAACAATCTCTAAATTATTGAGAGCCTTGATCCTTGGACTTAGGAATCAATGAAAATGAAACGGATAAAAGTCGAATCACTGACTTTTGGCTTGCCTACTCATGGTGTCTTACATTTCTCTGGTATTATGACGTGCACTGCAGAATAAAACTGAACTGAACTGAACTGACATCAACAGTGAACTTACGCTGACGCAAAGTTTGCACCGCGATAATGGGCCTTCGGTGCCAAAGGCGTCTTCGTTCAACTCTTCGTTTGACAGCTTACATCGGCCCGTTTGCTGGCTTTCTCTGAAAGACAGGCGCAGCGTTTTGTACTTTGATTACGAGTGTTAAAGAATATGATTTGTGAACTATCGAATCAATCAATCTATTGTTTTGTTGTTATTAAGATTTACTTGTGAAGGAGTTGTAAAAAGCGCAGCATTGCAGTTGGCACATAATCCACTCTCTGCTTGAATTACATTGAAGTGTTCAAACTACCTTAAATGTATACGTACATGTGCTGCTGCCAACTTTTGCAATTTACATTTGTTCTAGTTTTAGTTTAAAGCATGTTTTTAACACCTGTCACTTTTTTGCAAAATACAGAGCATGCGAAACATTTATAAAAAAATACGTATACATTGAAGAACGAATGGATCTGGTTTGGGGAACATCGGTTACCAGGCGAAACCGCAAGAAACAGTGCTTGCACAAGTTGTAATCAAACACCCCTTTCCCCCGGCGTTATCTTACAGATCCAATCGCATTTGTTTTTCGCGAGCTCTGTATTCTAATTGCAAAGTAAAATCACCGATTTAAACAAACATGCTGCACAATTTAAAAAAACATCAATTTTGAAAAAGCGCACGAACCTGACCGAATCGACGAAACATGTGTCAACCCGGTCTCTGTACTCGTCCAAGTACTCGGACTCGAGTACCACAAAGTTTCGGTCGAGTTCCGTTTTTATGCATTGTAAATAATTGCCAAACTCTTGCGTGCACGCTTCGATCGTTTGTATCAGAGAAAGAGTCGGCTAAAAACAACAATGTTTTTTTAACGAATATTGCCATCAAAAAACTGCACACTTTTACGAAATATGAAATTTTCATACTTTTCACACTTTTCATAAAATAAATCAATAAATCCATTTGTCCTCACCAAAAATAAAAGCAGCGCGTTAATTCTGAGTAACATTTCAAAATTTTAAATTAATAATGCCTAAATAGCCGACGGGCACGGAACTTCCAAATTCGTTTGACCGAATAAAGTTATTCGAATCCCTTGTCGGCTGTTTTTATTTTCACCATCAATATCGGCGCGATTTGCTGCTTGTGTCGTTTTTTTTTGTATACTGTTGAATTTTGCTTTCTCTGAATGAAATTGTAACACATCATGTAATGACGTTTGAAAGACAAAAATGGCAAATCGCTATCCTGGAACAATAAATAAGAAAACGTTTAAAAATGACGCAAGAAAAAAGGTGTTTCCCGTAAAACCGATTGATTGATTTGGCAAATCAGTTCTTGGAAAAACATTTCAGGCACATACGCACTCTGAAAAAAACGTTTGCGTGGGCGGAAAAAAATTTAGAAAATGAACGACAACAACAGAGACTCTCTAAAACATCAACAAACCATAGAATTGTAACAAGCAACAAACTGAAACCAAAAAAAGTACAGAAGAAGCGTCTGCTGGTCATTCTGGCGTTGACCGCTGGTAAGATCGGCAGAAAATGTGCTAAAACTGTAATTATTCGCAAAGAAAAAATGTCGAACACGTCTCACTGTTTTGAACGCGGGACTGGTGGTGAACGTTAAAATAAGACAAGTTTCGTGATAATCGTGATGCGATGATGGTAAAGAACATGTGTGCGTTTCCAAAAAAAGCGACTACAGCGATGGCAAAAAAACTATGCTGCACGCTTGAATGACGTGAATTATAAGGACGCAGTCATACTCTGTCACGCATTTCAGCGCAAAACTACACAAAACTAAACCTGAAATGGAGAGCAACAGTAAATGTAAATGCCAATAGCAAAGGAGCAAAACTATATGTGCAGTCGAACTCTAAATTATAGGCAGTCGGATGATTGGTGGTGGTTGGTTGGTGATTGGTGATCACGTGCATCACCACACGCAAGTGTTGGTCCAAGTTTTGATCCAGCACGCTTGAAATCATCCCTATGGGGTTATATTGGGTTCCTCAGAGATCGGTTACTAAACGTTCCACAATCAAATTGTGCTCTTTGCGATACGGTCGGAGTCGGACCCGCGTGGATTATTTTTCTTGACTGGCAATTTCACCCGCCTTCTCCACCCCTTGATTCAGCCTAAAATCAATTCTGCTTGGTATACTTATAAAATGGTCCAGATCCCCACAGAGCCAATCCTGATTGGTATTGCCGGTTCAAACAAACTGAAATTCAAGTTTCTCCAGATCCCTGATTCAAGCCTGACCTGACCCCCATCGCATCCCACCACGACCTCATGGCTTTGCTGGCGTCTCGCGCAACGCCACTGAACGCTGATGCACATGAAAAAAGTGTCCGAGCAGGCGTGTCCGGTGTCCTGTCCTTGTCCGCCTGGTTGTCCCACTTAATCTCCCGGAATCAAAAGTGCCCAAGTTGGTTTTTTTTTGCAGAAAAACGTCGGTTTTTTGCAGAAATTTTGGACCGTTTGCAGAAATTGTTTAGCAGAGATTTCTGCAAATTGCAGAAACAGATTTGCATACAAACTTTGGTTCTGCAATATTCATTTTGTGCTTAGCGCTTGACTGATGTTTCACATCAACATGGAAAAAATTTCAAATAGTTTTTTTGTCAAAAACACCAGTTTCGGCGGTTGCTGTAGCGCAATGATTGGCGTTTTGCTTTGCCTTCGTAAATAAAATCGGAGTATTAAATAAATAAATTAAGTATAAATAAAATAAAACAGAATCAGATCAAATCGAAAATTATTGTTTGCTGTTAGGCTTTCTGTTAGGTTTGGAATTAGAATGAAGTGATCCATCATCCACACAACATAAGATGCAAAAATAAGACATTGGCGGAGGTACGGTGCGCAAGTTTGTCGTCGAGCTGGTCGAGAATCTCAGCAACCGATTCGATGACGCGCACAGTGTTCTCAAGGCTGCCAAAATATTCTACCGTCTGAGATGGACGGATCTGAACAGCTGCTGGCGTACGGAAATGCCGATCTGCTGTATCTGCACTAGTTTTATTCATCAATTTTGCCGGGCAAGGGCAGTATCGCTGACGAATGGAAACGATTCAAATGCGAACGAATTCAATTCCCTGGTCCAAGTATAATTGCAGGTAAGCATGCAGTATCTGGGAATGAAAACAAGGAAGCGATACAAAATCAAACCGACACCTTTGCACCTCTGAGAACGTCGAACCGACCGAAGCCATTCTTTGATTGCGAAATTTGAGCAATGAGGGTTCTCATTTGATATTGATTGTGTTATTGTTTTTAGTTGAATAATTGGTGATTTGAAACGAATGATTGGTGATTTGTTTGGTTTGGCAATCTGGTTTGGTTTTGGTGTTTTTTCTGAATCTTTGAAAAATTCTGCGGTAAAACGATGCAATTGGCAATTGCAACTTTGAGCCTCGTTAAGAAATGATCCTCAGAACAAAAAAAATGACATTAAACAAGCACAAAAACCATTTTCGCCATGTTTTTGAAATTTGCAGAAACCAAATTTCATTTGCAGAAATTTTTTACCAAATTTCTGCAAATTGCAGAACCGACTTTTTGAAAAAAA
>JASANC010005842.1:0-27616 GCA_030248135.1 Theristus sp. LFF4_11 | reverse complement strand
AATACTATTCTTGAGCCGTGCACTTAAAATCTGTATTATTAAAAGTACTCCACTGCTCTTCAAAAAGCATAAGCATGACCGAAAAACCTGCGAAGGTAGGTGGGTGGTCGCGTACGATTTCACTCAACTCAATCAATATGACACAAGCCACTGCCAAAGTGGACGGCAAAGCTGCACGAAGTCACAGTTGCTTCGTCCAGCATTACGCCCAGTCTCTTACGAACTAAAACAGCAAAAACGGACACATTTCTTGCCTAGATTGAATAGAGATGCAACTGGTGTCTGTCTGTGTATGTTGGCATCCATAACTTCACTGATGAAAGCTTATATACTGAATGAATGCTTGTTCAGTTTCATGTGATAAGCACGCCACGTACATGCGGACACACAAACACACACACTCACGTGATAAAAGCTCAGTTGTACACAACAAGAAAGACAACATGTGCTGTGTACGCAGTTGGCTGGGCAAGTGAAAGTCAGAACAAGAGCAGCAGAACGCGTCCTTTTTCCTGTGATCGGCCTAACAAGCCTGTGTGTGTGTGTTTGAATCGCTTTTGCTCGGGCCGCTGTTTGTTTCTGAACATGATACATGTGGAGCAAGAACAAAAAAAAGTACATCTGAAGCGCTTGAAACGTACAAACAAACGAGGCACAATGGCAACTGTCCACCATGCGGACGCCACTCCAGCACACACACACGCAAACCTGCTTTGGTTTTTTTGGATGATTGTTTTTTTTTTCGTGGAGTTTTTGTCGGAAAAGAAAAATTGGGCGAAAAACTGAACATGGAGTGAACATTGCAAAATGTAATAGAAACACAGAGATGAACAATGTTTTACGAAACTAAAGGTTTGAGAAACTTACTATTTTTCTTATTTCGAAAAACTGTAATAAATCAAGCTTCAGGTTAGCGAAAAGTAAATAAATTGAACGATCATTGATGATTGAAACGACGTCACGGGAAAATCGTTATAACAGCCATCACATTATAAAACAATTAACGGCGGATGGAACGGAATGGGGGGAGACTTTGCAAATCAATTTTTTGCACTGCAGGAGTGTTTTCCATTTGTGTTGCACAAATCTAAAGTGGGTGAATGAGCGCAACGGCATGCGTTCATTTATACCACATCTGCTCCACTTTATAAAAATGCAGACATGAGTGGAGCAACGAAAAAGTGAAGACCTTGAATCACATTTTGCTTACTCGTGCAACATCGTGGTGATCATTCCCATCCATTCATCATCACAATCCAGCGCGAGGTCACTTTGTTGCGACAAAAAGCGAAATCACTACCAACAAAATAGTAATAATAAATAGCAAAGTCTATATATTGGAGCGGCTACATGCAACATCCGTTTGGATGTGTGAATAGCTGATCCATTCATTCCATCCAAACTCAACATTAACGAACTAACATTTTCCCACTTAGAGTCACTCAGCAAATCACCAAAGTTCGTAAAAAATCAAACTCACAAAATTGAGCAACTCCAAATCACATGACTCATTGGTTAGTCAGTTGCGCAAGCCACAAACGCACGACAACAAAAAGATTTTTGCAAATTATTCCAACGTGTCGTGAACTCGATAAATATAATGCACCTGAAATAACAACAAGTCAGGTAAGTCAGTCAATTTAATCCAACATAAAACGGCATTTTTTTTAAAAACTGAGTCAGCGCTTTCAATTTGTCAAAAGCGCAAATGACGACACATGCATGAATCACACAAACCGTCAAAAGCAAACCAAACATAAATATACCAAAAAACCAAAGACACAGAAAACTCTGAATGTTGACAACGACGACGACTTGCTTCCGACAAGCTTTTTCGTTGGCTTTTTTCTTCAGAAAAGCCAGAGAAACGAATGTACACAGAAACCATTTCCGGTTCATATTTTACATGAGTAATAATAGTATCAACATTTAGTACAGACGAAGCGATAAAGAACAGAAACACTGGAAAAGCTGGGATAATACACGGACGGATTGAAAACGGAACACGCGGAAAGGAAGGAAGGAAACTGTACGACAGACAAAATGCAAACAATAAACACACAGAACGCGTATTAGTGTGCGTCCATGGATGTTAGCAGCGATGGTGCAATCCAGAGCGATTGTGCACAACCTGGTATACCGACAAATAAACGTGAAATGAAAGACGGAGAGAGACGAAACAAAGGGGAATCATGGGGGCTAGCGGGACTCATGGATGCCAATGTACGCAAAGAAATTCCCTGCTTTTTTCTGTGACTGAAGAAAACATCAAGAACGTCCAACGGTTTGTCTGAGTAAGTGGGACGAAAGATTATGACAATACACAATTCGAACGACGTTTCAATTTCATGAAAAAAGTCATAAATCTTTGACATGGTTTTGCAGTTATGAGGATTGGTGCCAGTTTGGGTCCAAAAAAGTCATCCTAATCTGAGAAAGACATTGACGATGACGCTGTTTGGACAAAAACTGACGAACAGTCATTTGTCACGGGCTGAAAATAAGATTGCGAAACGACTTTACGTTTTATTTCACGCGCAATACAGTGCCATTCCAAGCATGATGCGCCTCAAAAGCAAAGCGCCGAGCAGAAATAAAGCGGCATGCTGCCTTAAAATGGCGATGTATCAATATTTGGCGATGAAGGATCACGGCACGTCTGCCGTGCTGTGCCATGTTCTCTCTTCATAAAACGGTACGATAGTTTGTTATATTATTGTTCGCGATGGATGCGGAGGCATTAGCTCATTGAGCATGGTGTACTAATCACATAATATGCGCCCGTTGAGTTGACTACAAACGCAGTAGTGTACGATTTCCATGAGAAACGCTGTGTTTGTAGAATGAGTGTGTGCACACGCAAACAACGACCGCGCAGGCTTATCATCCATTTTCGAGCAAATGCCGATGCTCCAAAAGCAGCGAATTGTTTCAATACTCGCTTTCTGCGTCGTTGGGCCGCCTAATCCGCGTTGCCTCAGACAAACCAATGCAAACATAGCCCATTTTTAATATGCAAATCGATCATATTTTTAAAAAATCGTGAAACAATCTTTGGCTTCAAAACGTCCGTTTCTGCAGACTTGTTTTGCAAAAATGAAATGCAAAAAAATAGTTGAAAGTAAACTGAACTGACGAAAAAACATTTCGATCAAATTTTTGGGAATTTCTTGACTCGAATTGTGAGTTTCAAAGTGAAGCAAGAATTTTCCACGCAATAAAGGTAATAAGGTGAATACTAAAGTCGTACAGTCCAGTGTTAGTGTATCTGAATGTACACAGAAAATGTGCGCAAAACTAAACTGATCAACCAACAACAAACAGCACATATTTTTGCTTTGCCGTATGCAAACCGAACAGAACAAGTGCAACGCTTGTCCTTTTTGCACGTGGTCGAGTCCAAATACAGAAAACAAACGCCCGTGGGTGACCCCGTGTCTCATAAAAAATAAGTAATCGGCACTCGGTTGGTGAGATAATGTATCACTCAGTGTGACCTTCCGTCAGCTCACCCCTCGTTTCTCGTATATGAACACTAGCTTTTAATACAATTGTTTTTTAGCTGTCTGAGGTCTATCTTTGTTTGCAAAGTCCAAATGAGAGAAATGTTCATGGGGTTTTGACATCTTTCTCAGATATTGCTTTTCGGTACCGCACCGAAATTCGGAACAGGCATCAAGACAAAACATGTTCTCGTTGCAATCTGTTGTTAAACGAGTGCTTTGCGCATTAAAAAAACACTCTCGCAATCTGTAAAGTGCTCCCCGTCTTCGGAAACATCACACTTCTGTTGCGATTGGGTGGCGATCACCGATGTTGATGACCGGGGAGCGCCGGTGACTGGCGATCCACAGATTGCGGTGTCACAAAACGATAGCCGAACGAACACTTGTGAATGTGAGGTTCCATATATTTCAGCGTCCATATTATTAGTTTTGTTCGTTGACTTGTGATCAGTTATTTTCAGTTTCCATTCCAATTTTCCGTTGGTGAAACAACGTGAATGTGTTTGTTTGTTGATTGACTACTTTGGGTTAGGGTTAGGGTCAGACTTTGGCTTTGGATGAGGCGTCGACTTTGGGCCTTTAGGCCAAGAAAAGGAACCTTGGCCATTGTCTTTAGCGTTGGCTTGGCATTGCTTGGTTTGCGTTTGGTTTGGGCGAATCTACCTTTACTGAGTGTAAGGTTTTTTGACTCATCCACCGTGTAAAAATTAAGTCATTTAAAAATTAAAAAAAAATTTTTGACGTCAAAATAACCGTTTTTGCAAAGCAATGGACCTATTTTTGTCGATCTTCAGATTTTCCTCCGGCATTTTGAATTTTTTTATTGATAATTTTTTTTTCGATTTAAATTTTCGGGATTTAAAATTTAAATTTAAAAAATCGGGATTTTGATGTAAAAAAACCTCAGTTGGAAATCCGGCGGGCTCCCCCACCACCACCACCACGACCACGCGCAGCACGCCAAAAAGCAAAATTTTTGTTAAAAAACTAAACAAAAAAAACGGAAATGCCGATTTTTTAAATTTGAAATTTCTCCAATATGCTTTGAAAACCTCATTTTGGCAAAATTTTTGGAAAGTTCAACAAAAATCGTTGGGGAGGGGGGGGGGGGCGGGGGCGTGCTTCAAATAAAAAAAAATTTCTTTGAATTGCCTTCTAAAACCGTCAGCAAACGATTTTGGACCGATTTACCGACTGATTTTAGGCTTGAACAACTTTTGGGATGAAGTTTTTCACCGTCGCAAAGCTTGGCTTGACATTTCCGATGCAGTACCGTGGGCCCAAAACAATTTTCGAAGGGGGGTATGGTGCCGTGGGGCATAGTTGTTCTAGGGGGGGGGGCCGCCCCCCCCCAAAAAAATTCGAATCTATCTCTATCAAACAGGTTTTTTCGGCTCAGCTATTATCTATCTAAAAAAATTCTCAGCCAGCTATCTATCTGAAAATTTTGTCTTCGAAGACTTAAAATGAGTCAATTTTTGACCAAAATTGACCATTTTTGCTCGAAATTCTTGAAAATTTCGCTAATTTTAGTTAAAATACGCGTTTATACTTGATTTTTAGCATGTTTTAAGCATTATTTAGCTGTTTTTATAGCTTTTTAGCGTTTTAGCTATCTATCTATCTGATTTCAAAATTTTGACCGGCCCCCCCCCCCCAAATTCACCTGCCCCCCCCCCGCGGCCGCGCCCCCCCCCCCAAAATTTTCCAGCTATCTATCTGTCTGGAAAATTTGCTCCAGCTATCTATATCGCCCCCCCCCCCAACCCCGCGGCTCTGGAACAACTATGGCTTGAACAACTTTTGGGATGAAGTTTTTCAGCGTCGCAAAGCTTGGCTTGACATTTCCGATGCATCCAAGGTGGCATTTCGCCTCACATTGTGAATTCTGATGAGCGTTGCACCGTCCGCTTCCGCAACCTCTACTCTCTTTAGTTGCCGTTTCGTATGGTGTCATGGCGTCGTCATCATAATTGATAGAATTTCAAGCCGGTATCCTGTTTTTCTTTAGTTTGGATTGAGGATAATTGGTTGGCGTTTTCAGGGTCAAAACGCAAGAAGATGCACGGTATCGGTAATCGGTTTGGAAAAGGGGTAGATGAGGAGGCCACCACAACAAATCTGGAAAGTTTCGACATGCGGGAGTTATTGTGGACATCAAATCACATCAAATGTGGTTCTTCGGACTCCCAGATTGATTTGCCACCAACTCTGATTTTTAAATTTTTTTTGCTAATTTTTGTTTTTTTAACAAAAATCGTCATTTTTTTGTTTTTTTAACAATAATCGTCATTTTTTGTTTTTTTAACAACCCAACGGCACACCACAATCTTTCTGCGGTCTATCGGAAGTTTGTTTCCACCGCTCCACCAGAAACAAAAATGCCAATTTTTTGATAATTTTTTTTTTGATAATGGTCAGCATCACACCGTCAGCTCAAGCTCAATGAAAATCACATTTTTTTGCAGACCACAAAGAATTGAACAAACGAAACAGCACCGATGAGCAACGACACGGACGTGGTCCCAGTGGCTGCCGCTGTCGCTGACAAAAACTCCGAAACTGCGGTGAGCGTGAGCGTGAGCAGCGATCATCACCAACAATGCGAGACGATGTCCGATGCAAGAGCAGTGCCGCCAATTGGTGGCTGCAATGAAAAGCAAGTGCTTGGCGAACAGTCGTTGACAAACGGCGAAACACGCGCCACAATCGCAATAAAAGATCAACCTGAGTCGAATGATACAATCGATCGGAAACGAGAGACGCCGCAAAACTCAGCGGAACCCTTAAGTATTGCCGCGACCACCGGGCCAGACCCGGATCGATTCTCAAACATCAGCCTCGGCTCCACTGACGACGTCTCGCCATCAGCCACCACCGCCGCCGTTGCTGGCGTTGCCAACGCCGCCGATGGTGAATCACCGCGAGTGACTGCCAAGAACGCTGTGGCGATGACGTGTGAGTCGCCAGATGCGCCAACCAGCAGCCAGGTGGCGTCATTTGCCGATTGCCCGCCCGCTCCGCCTCCCGCTGTTGTCGAGAAGCAACACAACGACGCCGCAAGCAACACCACGGCATCGGTATGTTTGGTTTCATGTTGTCCACTTGTCATCCACGTTTTCTTCACGATTGTTTCTTTTTGATTTTTAGCGTCTCAAGTCGGAAACGAATTCGACAACCGTTGTGGCGAAGCAGCCGATCGCAAACGAAACAGAAGAGCAAACATTTTCACGATTGATGGACGGTCTCTCGAAGCAATCGATATCGCACAAGGACGTCGTTGATTCCGTGTTTCGCATGGTCGGTATCGGTTGATAGTTCGCTGCAGACTGTTTTCGGCTAAAAATAGATTGTAAGATCGTATTTTGACAGATAAATAATATCAAATTGAAGATCAAATCAAGAAAATAGATTGGTAGATTATGAGAACTTTGTGTATTGTGAGATCTACGACAAACAAATCGGTCAAAAGATGGACTGTTGGTTGAGTCATATTGTGCTGTTTCAGTTGGTCGGTGGTCCTTTCGACATGGAGAACAAATTCGTCATACAAAGGCCGTCAAGTGTGGACCGCTTGGTGCTCTTGATTGATCAATGCCCGCCTGATTTGCAGGTTGCGTTTTTGTCATGGTTTTTTTAAATAACTAATTCAAATTTTTTTTGTATTTTTTAGTAACTAATGAAATAAATTGAGAACTGAGAATAATGAAAACCAGCTTTTCCTCCATTTTAAGCAAATATAAGCGCCGTGTTTTTTTATTCAGGCAGAACTGTGGAGCGTCTTCATCGCGATTGCCAGAAAAAGTCATCGAAATCTTGCCTCTTGCAACGAAATTGGCCTGACCGAAAAAATACTCGACCGTCTGCCGACCGTCACTGATATCGTCGCTGGTTAGCAGTGGTTTTGTTACAAAATTGTGCGGTGTGATCGGAAAGGTATCATTACTTTTCACAGTCTCAGACTCAGATGGCGTTTCAGATTTATTAGGCGAACTGCTGACTGTTCTGACACAATACAGCGTCACCGTCGTTGAGATAAAACGATTCTTGAAGGTGTTACAAGCTGACGATGGACGATGGGTGAGTGGTCGTCTCGAAAAAAACGAATTTTACTTTGTACATTTTATTGTTCTGAGCATTTTCAGCCGCGACACAGCGCAAAACTGTTGAGGGTGATGAAACAAATGCCGAAGAAGGACGGGCCGGATGTGTTTTTCAGTTTCCCGGGCACCATCGCTGCAGTACGTTGCTATTCATTTTTTCATTAAGTAACTTCAAGTGATGAGAGAGTGGCGATTTCGGGGACTGGAGAACAACCAAGATTACAGAGAAAAGATCACATTATGTAGCAGAATCGCGCATAATTACAGCTAGATAATTACGATAATCGCCCATCATCAACTTCAAGATAGAAAAAATACTCCAACTCGTGCGCACCATTGCAGGGCATCGCATTGCCCCCAATCTCCAAATGGCCCCAGCAGGCCGGGTGGAGTTTCTGCGCGTGGCTGCGAATGGACCCGCAGAACGGCGTCAACTTTGAGCGCGAGCGACCTGTTGTTTACTGGTTCGCAAACTTTTGTTGTTGTTTGTTCGCCTGCTTTTTTGCAACATCATGACAACGTTCCAAACACGTTTTCGACGTGGTTTTCCAGTTTTCGAACGAGCAAAGGTCTCGGCTATTCGTGCCACATTCTCGGCAACTGTCTCGTGGTCACTTCGGTGAAGGTGGGCGCAGGTCGTGGCTATACGCGATGCGTCCGACAAGAGATGACACCTCGGTATGGTGGACTTTAAAAATGCATTTTTTCATGATCGTAAAACGACATTTAGTGAAGCATTTAGTGAACATTTTTAGTGAAGTGACATATGAAGCAGCATTTAGTGGCGCGCAGCTGGGGTAAAACGTAGCTGCGCAGTCACTAAATACTGCTTCATGAATGCCCTTTAAAACAACCGTCGACGTGTGTGTTTCCCAATTCTCAGCAAATGGCACCACATGGTCGTGTCGCACGTGTACAGCCGTTGGGGCAGGAGTGAGGTGCACTGCTTCCTGGACGGCCAACTCGTTGAGACCATGGACATGCCGTGGATGGTGTCCACCACTGATGTAAGGCATGCTTTCATGCTTATTGTGTTTCTGTGCTCGTTTTTATTTAGTTTTGATTGACTTTACTTTGTTTCTGTATAACGAGTGCAGCGATCACTATTCCTAATATTGACCCACCGACACCCAAATTGTATAAAAAGAGAGTAGGGAAGAAGGTAATTCAATTAAAACAAGAATAACTCGAAATAACTCGAATGCAACACTAAATCGACTAAATCTTTTCAAAGCGCATCTCACTGCGTTGCAGCATTTTGACAAGTGCTTCATCGGTTGCTCGGCCGAGGGTGACGCGGACTCGAGTTTCTCGGGGCAGATGGCTGCGATCTACATGTTCGCAGACGCACTCACGCTGCACCAGGTGAACAGTCTGTTCTGTCTCGGGCCACACTACCAGAGCACGTTCAAGTATGACGCCGAGAGCGACTTGCCGGAGGGGTATAAACGGGTACGTCTGAGCTGAGGGGGCTGTGGTTTACAAGTGTTTTCTTATTTGTTATTTGAAGTTGTGCAGTGCAGTCGAACTCTAAATTATAGACTATCAGCTGATTGGTTGACGATCACGTTATGCATGCTTTCTGTGCAGGCAAGAGTCCGCCCCCACAGTATAATAGCCCTGCACAGAAGGCATGCATCACTTGATCACCAACCAATCAGCTGATAGCCTATAATTTTGAGTTCTCAAAAGTACGGAGAACGCAAACTATTGGCACTGTAATAACTGAAGTAACTGGCTGATTTTGCAGCTCTTGTGCTTGACATGCTATGAAATCAGATCTCACTGTTGCATTCGTCGTGCCGCCAAAGCTCTTTATTGTCCAATGTCCATTGCAGTACTTGTTTGACGGCAAGCTGAGCAATCTGCTGATGGCAGCGTACTGCCCAAAGAACTGTGATCGGCAATTGTGCCTTGAGTCGTCGCCGAAGGAGAACGCCTCGATATTCGTGCACACGCCCCACGCCGTCATGAGGGCCGTAAGTGTTGACTGACTGCTTGCATTTGTGGCGCACTGTGTCTGCGTGTTCGTTTTTGTTTGCTTGTTTTTGTTCTACCATTTCGGATCACACTCGGCAAGGTTTTCGTTGCGTTCTCAATCACGAAACTGATTGATTGCCCACGTATGCGTGTAACGATCATTTTGGCTCTTTTATCATTTGTTTTGTCATTGTACAGGGTGTCTCTGTGGTGACGACACAGTCCGTGCACACGTCACTGCACTCTGTTGGTGGCATCCAGATGTTGCTCCCGTTGTTCTACCACGTCGACATGCCACATCAACTCGGCGATCACGAACAAGCGGTGGATTATTCGATTTGGTTGGTGATCAGCTGCGAATTTTGTGCCTTTTTTGCTGCAAGATTTTGTTAAAACATTCAACAAACGAAGTTTAACGAACAAGTTTCTGTTTGATATCAACAGCATTCTTGCAACGAACCAATCTAGCTGGTTTGATATCACGAATATTCAGAAAAAAATTAATGCACCTCTAAATTTTTGTGCTAATTTGATGGCGCAACTATTCAATCAACCAATCTAGCTCAACACTCCTGTCGGTGATCGCGAATCTGCTGGAGACATCGCCGAGCAGTCAGCAGCAGTTTTTCCAGAACAAGGGTTTCCTCGTCATTAGCGACGCTTTATCCAGGGTAAAATTGTTTCGTCTTATCAGTTTTCCGGTTTTCCGGATTCGGTTAAGTATAAAAACAACCAGAATTTTATCTCACTCAGGCCTCAAGTGAGCATTTGAGTGCGCTCGTCTTGGAGACATTCCTCAGTACGGCCAAATTTCTGTTGTCTTACCCGGCTGGTATACCGCTGCTGAAACAGCTGTTCGATTTCGTCCTGTTCAATCCGGCGCTGTGGATACACACCGATGCGGAGGTGAATCCGTTTTGCTGTGGCATCGTTATTTGCAATGTTCCAGTGTTCTGTTTGTTTCGGTTCTGACAACAATTTTCGCGTTTTTTTTTGCAGAACCAGATTCGACTGTACTCATATCTGTCAACGGACTTTCTCGCGAACACTCAGTTCCAGACGAGCATCAGACGCACGTCGACGATCCTGCAGATGCTGCATGCGCTCAAGTATTTCTATTGGATCACCGACCCACGGCACCGCAGTGGCTTCATGCCGAGGGGACTCGGTCGGTTTGCCGGTGTTGTCTGCTTGACTGGCGATGGAATTTTTTGGAAAAATATAATTGTGTGAAAACTTTCCAGAATTTTTTTGATGCCATCTCTATGCAGTGATTTTCTGTTACTCTATGTGAGGATGTGTTACATTATCAAGTTTCCACCACAAAGGTGTAAAAACGTGAATAATGTGAGAGGACGCTTTTTTCTAATTGATCATCTCAGAGACATTTTCAGACGGTCCTCGTCCAACGAACGAGCAAGTGGTGAAGATCCGTGGCTGTCTGTTGTTGTTCATTCGCAAGTTGATCATGAAAGCAGACGATAAAGAATCGAAGGATGATGACATGCAGGCGCTGTTGAACTTTGTGGCCACTGTTCATGAGGTGAGCGCTCGTTTTTAGGTTTTCTGATGCAAAGCGGTGGATTGCAGTTGAATGAAATCATTCCGGCCAGAGGATTTGCATGAGGCGTGGTGTACGTGGTGTACCGCAGGATTGCGAAATCAAATTTCAAACCGGAGCGCATTTCTACAAGAAAGTTTGAGAAGCGAATTGCTGATTGCTCCGGTTTGAGTGGTAGCTCCATCACACGGATCTGTGGCACCGATGCATTTCACGGTTCAACAAAACTGCCAGAACAATCAAACCTGACGCAAACCAACACCAATGCACCGTGACCAGGACGACAACCTGTACGATGTGCTGCAAACGCTGCTGTCGCTGATGCACGAGGATCCGGCGGCGATGGTGCCCGCGTTCGACCGCAAGAAGGCCGCCACGGTGGTGCTGAAGCTGCTCGCCGCGCACAACGAGCTCATCAGGCTGCCGGCGCTGAAGATGCTCGGCTACTTTCTGTGTCGTGCTACTGCAAAGTACGAGCACGAACAGTATCGTTGTTGTCACTTCTGTGGTTGTGCTGGGTGTTATGAAAAATGGAGCCAGCAGTGTTTTGGCGCAGTGACTGGCTCGCTCGGCTGGGGGTAATCCAGCGTGCGACCGATAGGTAAACAGTTTCATGCACGACGCGGGAATTCAAAATTGGTGAGGTGATCCTGAGTCCCTAAACAGGAAGGACCTGATCAGTTATGCTATTTTAAATTGCCACATAAAGCTTGAAACTGGTTTCCTTTCGACGTCCGCAAACCGAAAAAGTTGATACAATAAAAAATTTGTTGGATTGCTGCGCTATTAGTTGCACAATGAAACGTGGTGCTCTGGTCGTGTTTTCCAGACGAAAACAAGACGTCATGGGTCCCCAAAATCTGTACACCTTGTTGACCGAACGACTGCTGCTGAATGCGACTCATTTGACCGTGGCCACGTACAACGCTCTGTTTGAAGTGAGCTTCCTTTTGGTTTGGAAAGCGGTAGTTGATCGATCAAATCGTGCTGTTCTCTTCTTTCAGATCCTGACCGAAATGATGACACCGAAAATTTCGTACGCCATGCGCACCGAGCCTGTACCGGCGGCGCATTTCGAAAATTCTTGTCAGTGAATTTTGTTTTTTATTTATTTTGGTGACTGTCGTTCAGAACGTTCAGTGCCTCTTTTTAGTGGTGCTGAAAGTGATCGCCAATCTGATCACACAGTCGCAGCCGTGCGAGGAGGTGGAGCGTGTCAAGAAGCTGTTCCTGCAGGACTTGATTGCGCTGTGCGACGATAATCGCGACAATCGACGGTGAATGTTGTTGTTTCTAGAAATCGTTCAGCTGTTGTTTTTGATGTGTTTGTGAATTCAACAGTTTCGATTCAGACAGACTCTTGTTTTAATAAACAACAATCGACTTCCAGCACCATCCTGCAAATGTCGGTCTGGCAGGAGTGGTTGATATCGTTGGCCTACATTTATCCGTCGACCGCGGCCGAGTCCGAGATCTCTGAGCTCGTGTACCAGCTGTTCCGTCAGCTGCTGCAGCACGCCGTCAAGCTCGAGTATGGAGGCTGGCGTGTCTGGGTGGACACCATGGCGATCGTGCATTCGAAGGTTTGCCGCTTGTTGTTTTGTCACGTTTCCCTCGCTGTTTGTCGCTTTTGTTGACAGATTCACTCGTTTTACAGGTTGCCTTTGAGCAGTTTCGCCGTCGCATGGCCGCCGAGAATCGTCCGCCCTACAACAAGCCTGACAGTGCACGTGCGTCGTCACGTGACCGACCGATGGACGACACGGACGCCGCCGTGCGTCACACCGTTGCGAGACTCGTGGAGAGAACGTGCGCCGCTGTTGGCGAGGTACGGTGGTGGTGATCGCTTTGTCAACGTTGATTGAGATTTGAGTTTGACTTTTGCAGTTTTTTAGTCTTAGTGTTGTCTCATTGTTTCTTTTGATTTTGCGACTCAGTGCGCCTGTAAACATCGGTTGAAGTTACGTTCATACTTGATGGGGCAAGTTATCTTAGAATTACGTGTCGTCGCATTCCAGGGACTCGAGTTGCTTCAGCAATGTTGAAGTGCCGCGTCCGGCTTCAAACTGAGTGCATTGAGTCGCAGCGAGCGCTGGCAAAACCGGAGAAATAGAAGATACAATAAATACTTCACTAACGTCTTTCATTCTATTGCACAGCGACCGGCAAGCACCGCGAGTTCGCGGCCGTCGTCGTCGCGCGGCAGTCGCAGTCAGCGTCACCAAGCGGCCGACGCCGCCGCCACCGACCGCCCCACGTCCATCTACCGAACGCCGGAGTTCCGCTGGTCGCACGTGCACCTGCGTCTGCTCGCCGACCTGCTCAGCACCATCGAGCACGAGGTGGCCGACTGGAAAACGTGAGTGCGGCGATGCTCCGGTGGTCTTTGCAGCCTTTTGTGTTCGGCGTTGAAATTTGTGCTCAAGTTGTGTATTCAAGTGGTTCAGGGGCGCTTATCACTGAGGAGGCCACCCCTCTTCTGCATATAACGTTGCCAAGGCCGAATTGCAAAGAACCGTTCTGCAATTTGGTTTGGTTGATTATGCGTCTCTCCATATTACATGCGGTTCAGCGTACTGTTTTATCGGTGTCTCCCGCTTTTCGCGAACTATACTGGATGAATGGAACCTGTTTTTCTTTCTATTGCCAACATGGCCGTTTTGAATCGAAAAAGTGCTCCTCCCTCAACTCTCGGGACTCGCCTCGTTTCAGCACCAGCGTGACCGGTCGCTCGTCACTGCTGGACACGGTCAACCACGCCGACAACGCGATCTTCGTCGCCAACACGGTGCACATCGTGTCGCAGCTCGTCGACAGTCTCGTCATGGCCAGCGGGGGACTGCTGCCGTTGCTCGCTGCTGCCACGTCGCCGAATGTACGCGTGCTTTATTCGCATGTCAATTCTTCTTAAGCAGCATTCATGAAGCGGTTATAAGTGACGCGTAGCTGTGTTAAAACATAGCTACGCGGTCAGTAAATGCTGCTTCATGAAAGCTTTATTCGGTTGAACGTGCCAGTGTTGTCGGTTTTTTTGTTTATTTGACTTTAGTTGTCACATTTGTGATCTGTGATTGATTTTTCGTTTGTTTTCAGAGTGAGCTCGACATCTGCGACTCGACGAGCCAGGGTCTCGCGATCGAGTCCGCGACGCAGTTTCTGATTCGTTTCATGGCGCTCGCAGACACGTTCGTCTTTTCGACGGCGATACATTTCAGCGACCTGGAGCAGGAGAAGAACATGCCGGCCGGTGGAATACTGAGACAGTCGTTGAGACTCGGTCTGTGCTCTGATCTGATGATTTTTTGCGGTTTACTGAGAAAACTGGTTGCCAAAAAACCGGCTAACAACTTAACAAGCTTGTTTTTCAATGTTTAGTGTGTACAATGGCGGTGCGCAACATCCTGGCGTGTCGTTTTGGCACGATTTCGCAAGCAACCATCGACGCACTCAGCGAGAAGCAGCGTGCCAAGCACACGGCGATACAACAGTTCATCAATGGCGCACGATCGCCAGATGCTGTGCGTGTTTATTCTGGTTGATCTTAGATTTTCAAATTGGTTGTAATAAAACAGTTCTGAACAAGCTGAATAGTGCCGCGCAGTTTGTCTTTTCTGCCGATTTCACCTATTTTACCGGAATGCAGGCTCTGAACGATCTGTTGGTGCAAGCGGTGTCGCTGACTGACTCGGAGCATTTACTGCAAGAGGGTGACCTCATTCGCCTGAAGGCGGTCGTTTACCGTGATATGGTCAGTTGAACAGACTCAGAAAAAGTGTTTTTTTTTCAATATCTTTTTGTTTGCGTTGCATTAAAATTGCATGATATTATTCGATTATTTTCAGGAAGAACACCGCCAAGCCCAGTTTCTAGCGTTGGCCGTCACTTACTTTCTGTCCGTTTTAATGGTGTCGCGCTACCGTGACATTCTCGAGCCGCCAACGTCGCCGTCGCCGTTTTTCGACACTGCCTCTGCTGGCAGAGCCGATGGTCTGTGTGGTGGAGGCTGTGTTGTTTGTGGCACAAAGAAACATTGGATAAATATGGTGTGCGGTCCATTTTGTGCGGAAAGTAAGAAAAAAACTGAATGGATGCTTTCAGGCAGCGGGAAATCACCGGGCGGTTCGGTGGACGATAAAACACGCCGCAGGATCACGAGCGACAGTCGAACGGGAAGCAGCCACTCGGAAATAAATGGTGAACACCCGGAGGATGACCTCAAAAACCAACGGTAAACCTTGGTGTTTTTGTTGCACTTTTCACTTTTTTGGCTTTTTTACTTTTATTTTTTTACTTCTAGTTAGTTACACTCGTTTTCAGGCGGTCTTCAACGAAAAATTCAACCGGAGATGAGACACCGGCGGACGCAGATACGGATGGGGCAGCAACAAACGCGGACGGACGGGTGCACCGCTCTGCCAGTCATTCGCCCACGTCGTCGCCCAGTAGATCCGACCAGCAGCAAACGGTCGCCTCCATTCAGGTTGGTCGTTTGACTGTTTCCGTACTTCAGTGCTCGTCGTTTGGAGAAGCTTGCTTTCGGAGATTGTACGCTTGCTATTTTCATGGTTCACTGCAGGTTCGCAGCGACGGCACGCAGTCGGAAGAGACGCCCGCAGCCACCGACGACGACGCGCACAAACCGGAGGAGTTGACGCACATACAGCAGGTGGCTGGGACTGACAGAGTGTGTGTGTGAGAGAGAGACACAAAATAGATCACACTATTCAGTTTTGATAAATTGCTGCTAAATTTTAAAAATGTCTGGTTTGCGTTCGTGCTTTTTTGGATTCAAGGTGATAAAAAAAACAGCCGACTGTACTTGCGTCAGCCCAGATTTTCGTGCAGCACTGGTGCAGGATTTTGCTGTGGCTGAATTGTGCCCTTTGGCGAGTCACTCGTTCGTGCCTCCCCCACCCAAGTTGTTTTATTATCATGACCATTTCACTCTGAAGGTTCGCTCAGCGTCGACGGTGGTGCCGCGCGAGCGCCAGGCGTGTCTGACGGAGAAACTGCAGAAGGCGCTGGAGGCGTGTTCGCCGCTGTTCCGCGAGATCATGACCGACTTCAAGGGATTCATGCAGCGCACGCTGCTCGGCACGCACTCGCAGGAGATCATGAACGACGCCAGAGGTGCACGTGTCTTGCATTCGGTGGTTGTTGAAGGTCTTGCAAGCGACAGCGTAAAAGTGATTCTGCCGGTTGGCGCCCTGCGCACCCACACGCCATACCCACCTCATCAACTCAGAATGGATAGCACCACAAATAACAACCAACAACCTACAAAGCTGATTCTTAGTCTCTGGTGTTCGTGTAAATAATTAGCATCAATTATGTGGGTTCTGCGACTCCATGCGTTTGCCGACGTGGAAAGGAAGCAGTTTCAGTCTTTATGTGGCAATTGAAAATAGCCCAAGTGGCCAATCTCTATGTAGGAAACTCGGATCACTTGACCAATTTTGAATTCCCGCGTCATGCATGAAACTGCTTACCTATCTATGCGCGCATTGAGTCTCGGGCTAAAATAAAGATCATAGTATACCGATTTCGCGGTCGCTGTTTTCAGTGCTGAACACGCTTCGCAATCCACACGGCTCCGTGATCGAATTGGTGATGCTGTTGTGCTCGCAGGAGTGGCAGACGTCACTGCAGAAGCACGCTGGACTCGCGTTCATTGAGCTCGTTAATGAAGGTATTCATTTCACTGACGTGCTCTTGCTGTAAACGTTCTATAACTGCAGAAAAACTGTTGCGGCTGTAGTTGTTGCATTGCTTTACTTTTGTTATCAACTGCTCGGCTCGTGTACTATTCCGGCCCGCGAAATTCCGGCCCGTAGAATTCCGGCCCGCACATTCCGGCCCGAAGAATTCCGGCCCGAAGAATTCCTGCCCGGAGAATTTTCGCCAGCAAGAACAATATTAAACCACACGAAGTAATTTTTGGCAAATAAATTCTTAAGTGATTTTTTCTTTTTATTCAGAACTTGCTTGCAGTGACTTGTTGTAGGTTCCTAATCCTAAGCCAAGCCTTTTTGATAAGGTAAAAGGGACGAACATCATTGAAAATACACTGTAACATGTGAACATCGATATTTTTATTTTATTATTTTATTACCAAAATTACTTCGTGTGGTTTAATATTGTTCGTGCTGGCGAAAATTCTCCGGGCCGGAATTCTCCGGGTCGGAATTCTCCAGGCCGGAATTCTTCGGGCCGGAATTCTTCGGGCCGGAATGAGCGGGCCGGAATTCTTCAGGCCGGAATTAGCGGGCCGGAATTGTACCCCCCCGCAACTGCTCACATGACGACACACACACACAGGTGTCTTTTAGCTTGCCAACTCATGGTATCTTACACTTCTCTGGTATTATGCAGAATAAAACTGACTGACAGGTCGTCTGATGGCGCATGCCACCCGTGACCACATTCTACGCGTCGCCAACGAGGCCGACTTCATTCTGAATCGACTCCGTGCCGAGGACGTGACGAAACACGCCGAGTTCGAAGCGATCACCGCCGAGATGCTGTTCCTGCGCAAGGAGGAGGAGAAGACGTGCGATCATTTGATCACAGCCGCACGTCGCCGCGACCACGCCGTCGCCGCACGCACCAACGACAAGATACGCAACATTCTGCAGAGTCCCAACGGCGCCTGGGCGTCGGCGGCGAAACGGTGCGCGATGGGCTTTAGTGGTGGAGTGGGATTTGATGATTTTTTGTTTTCATGATCCGTTCCGACGATTATTGAAATTTCAAGTTTGTGTGTTTTCGAAAAATCCAACCGTTTTCCTCTTTCCAGTCGCACGTACTGGAAGCTCGACATCTGGGAGGACGACTCGCGACGGCGGAAGCGTTTCGTGCCGAATCCGTACGGCAGCTCGCATTCGGAGGCGACGCTGAAACGCACACGTAGCTTTCTGTTGCCATTTTGTCATCTGCTTCTATCCATCACATCTCGATCGCAATCATGAAGACATTGTGTGTGATTGTCTCGTTGCAGCTGGCGCGTCAGACGACGCTGACGAAGACGAGGACGTGGATGTGGCACGTGAGCAGCTGCTCGCGGAGCTAATCAGCAAGAAGATCGTGATACCGGCCAGTCAGTTGCCGACGGCGGCCATGTTGGTCGACCTGCTCGATGATACCGAGATCGCGAACTGGACGGAGGCGAATGAGGAGCTCGATGAGAATGGTTGGTGCGCGAGAAATGGCATGATAGTCGGAAACTACAGTCGAACTGAGTGTGATCCGAAATGGTAGAACAAAAAGAAGAACACACACACACAGTGTGCCACAAATGCAAAAGTCGGTCACTACAGTTGAACTCTAAATTGTAGGGAATCAGTTGATTGGTTGGTGGTGACGAGATGCATGTTTCCTGTGCAGGCATTGCTGTGGGGGCGGAGTACGCCTGCGCAGAATGCATCACGTGATCACCAACGAATTAGCTGATTCCCTATGATTTAGAGTTCGATTGTATGGATTGTGACTACATTGATGAATTGTTTGTTGTTTGGTTGCAGAGCCAACGAGCTACACAACCGAGGCACTACTACTGTCCCCAGGCGTTGCAGTGCCCGGCACCGTCTCAGTCACCTCCAATGAGCTGTTCTTCGACTGCGATGAGGATGACCCGGAGTTTCAACGTCTCGATCCAAAGGCTTGTTTTTTTGGAAGTGTTTTTGTGCAGTCAGATTTTATTGTTTGGTAAATGCTCGACCACAATGCACAATTGTGTGACCATAGTAGTGTGGGTGTGGCAAGTGCGGTGTGCAATGTTTTTGAAAGATGCGCTGCAAGTGTTTGCCCTCAAAACAGTTGCAGCTCATTTTCCCCTGAAAGAAATCTCCGAAAACTGCTTTCAAATAAAGTAAATCAAACAAACTGTGTAATCAATCGTCAATCCAAAACTGGCCAACAATCGCTTGTTGTCAATGAAAAGAACGCAGTATGGTGTGTGCAGGCTGCCACGTGTTTAGCAACATTCACTGTTCATAACTGCTGCAATGTTGCGACCGCGCGTCGATGTGTGCGTTATGTTTTACAAATTTTGTGCATTTTTTCGAATAGCAATCACATGCACGTTGTGGAACGTATCACCGCTCGCACACACCACGTCAGCAGGTGTGCAACGATCATAATTTACCATGTGTGTACGATACATGCCAGCAAACACACTGTATTCAAAAAAGCAAACACGCCTCGACACTTACCTTGCAAATTTGTAGTTGTCGCGATACTTTGGCGAAAATGCACTGATTGTGATGAACGTTTTGTGAAACATTTACCACCATTAAGAGAGTACAAGAAGGAACAAGGAGTACGTGACAAGTAATTGTATAACATCTGTGAGAGAAGGCGATTATTTAGCGGCAAGGCTTTATGGCACTTTTTGAACGTTTTAAAACCATCAACTGGTCTATTGGTACAAATTTTGCACAAAAAGAATATTTGTGTTCATAAACTGAACATATAAATGATTGATTGATTGCCTTGTAGCAATCGATATTGGTGGGTACCGTGCGCATACATTTTTTTTGCAGCTGTAGTTTCAGTTTTTCATGAAATGGAATAAATTCTCCAGACTAAGGTTAGACTAAGGTTGTTCGACTGTTGGTGTTTCTCATTTACCGAACGATTTGCTGTTTGAATACAGCCACTGCAAACACCAGTTCATATGCAGCACGTGTGTGCTCTCTGTCACAAGTGAACGCGCACCGGACGCCCCGGCAACAAATTGCACAGCGCTACCGTACTTGCATGTGCAGTGCAACTGTGTGTGTATGCGTGTGGAGTAGATGGAATTGGTTTTATTTATTCACATTGATCTCCGACCAGCTACACAGTTGCGTGTATGTGCTTTAGAATAATTTTAAAATTATGACAGAGTTGAAAATAATGCACACCGTTTTTACACTAATTTGTGTTTTTTTGTCGGCTGTCATACATTTCGCCTCTGTGTGTGTAATGAACGACCTTGACTAGCACACGGGCGCTCACATCTGGCAGCAAGCATTAGCATTAGCCATCAGTTGGCACTCTTTCACGGTTTGGAATCGCCTGTCGCTAAAAAGGCGCACGTTATTGTCGACTCCGATTACTGAACGGGTTTGATATATGAGTCGACTGATCCAATTCGATTCGGCCTAGCCTAACGTTGCTTTGATTTTCGCTGTGCATGGTCTCTCGTTCGTGTGACTTCAGGTCGCTTCATTTGTGCAAGCTTTGCCATGTTTTGCTTAGAAATCGCTGTTTTTTTATTTTGAAAGCGGTTTTCAGTTAATTAATATCTACAGGATCTTTTGTAGATAATGCCGACGTAATTAACGGCAGATAACTGGATTCTCAGTACTTTTTAAACTCAGCCGTAAACTGTTTTCGCAGTGCAAAGAAGTGGTCATCAGAAATGCAAGTTTTCGGTGAGCAGGCTCTGCAAAAACGTTTTCCTCTGGTCGAACATGATGTCTATAACTGTGTGTAGTATCGCAATATCCACTGATGAATGGCCGTAAGACGCAAGTGGCTGTGTTGGATCGAGACGGCAGCGACCGTGCGCATAGATCACGTTAATTAGCTCGTATATCATCGGACACGACTTCGCTGTCAGTGCTGTGCTCTTGTGATATTGTCATCTCGTCTTGTCTCTCGTGTTCTGCCGGCAACAACGACGACACCGACAATAACATTCGATTGCGGTCATGCGTTATAATGCAGTTGGCAATGGACACATCGAACAGACATACCGCAGCTCTTTTTGCATTCATGAGGCTCGGTCGGTCTTGACGTATTTCGCCGGGGTGGGGCGGACGCATACGGGTAAATAATTGAATTTCTCCACGTCTGACATTGTGAGAGCCGGTTGGCCGTGGCTGCGCGCGCGTGCGTATTGCGCTTCTGTGTTCTCAATGTGCGCAAACAGACGCGCTTGGTCTGTTGAATGTAACTGGACTGTCTGTCGACTACGGTAGTTTATTGGTGCCTGCACGCATGCGTAACCGTACGTTCATGTATGTGCAAGGCATTCTAAAAAATGCTCGTGAACTGAATGGCTGGACAGGTTTCTTAAAATGAGAATTTGAGCGACGAAGTTTTGACGAAGCGACAATCGACAATCACTGTTTGCAGTCTGCCCCATGTTTGAAAGATGTCATGGATTTATATTTCTCAACATCGACCAGCTTATCAGTTAGATGAGCTATAAACAGAAATAATGACATGGATCGAAGTTGAAACCTGCACGTGACTTTGTAATATACAGAAAAAAATCTGATGTTTGGACTACAAGTAAATGCGTAAATCGTACAAGGAAAACGTTCCGCAAGTTGTCACGTTGCAAATGCGACTTGCACAGATCTACAGTCGGTCAAGAGATCGTGGATTGATGATCAGATCGCGTACTAGTCGCCAGGTGATTTTGGCAGACTCTTCAAGAATGTTTGGGGGCTTGCCACGTAATAAATCGACGGTCGGGATGAAATAGTGCGGACATCGACGGCATTGTAAGCAGCTAACCAATTGTAGTAGGATGCCTAAAAATAGTTGGACTTTTGAATTGAAGTGCATCAAACCAACAAGACATGTAGTTTGAAACAGTTAATCGCTGGCTTTTCTGATATTGGAGCCACAACAATTGCGCAGCGAATCGGAAAAAAGCAGCGGGTCGCGAAATTCGTACCAATAATTCGATCGCCCAGTTCCAGTTCGGTCCACTGGAGTTCGTTCGGGTGCTTATCGCACTCGAACAACAGCAGCGTTTTCACGAGATAGCTGGTGATCGGTGAATCGGGAAAGTCGAGGTGCGCGTCGCGTAGCGTTTTCAGTATGGAATAGGCGCGTCGGCGACAGCCGTGTGCCAACAGGACGTCCTCGGCCTGCACGAACGACATCGTCCATGCGTCGCCCTCCATCGAGCTGTTGCTGTTCTGACTGGCGTTGTTCGTGCTGCTGTTCGCCGTGGCGCTCGCCGTCGTTCCGCCGTTCGTAGTGCCGTTGTTCTGCTGCTTTGGCACGTTGTAGATCGGCTCCTTGCTGAAACACGAAGAAGATACGGTGTCTGCACCTAATTTCGAAACACTCATGCATCACTATTGTTCTATTTTAGTTGTATTACGAGGTCAACTTCCGGGCGATATGCATGTCTCAATGAACTACAGTTTATCTGAATAATATATACAACTAGCTGATTGGTTGGTTACACACTGCAGTTGATGCGTGCATTCTGTGCAGGCTGATGCTTGCATTCGGTGCAGGCATTGCTGTGGTAGAGGAGTTTGCCTGCACAGCAATGCATGCATCAAATGCTCGTGCGTGCAGCCAACCAGTCAGCTAGTTGTTTATATTATCCAGATTGACTGTATGCAGAAGTTACGTGCCTGAACAAGTCGAACCCCTCGGTCTTGACGTCCTTGACGATCTCCGGATTCGGCCAGTGCATCGTCGACGTCTGCATCGGCCAGCTGCTGGCCGAGCGCGGCCAAATGCCGGTACAGCGGAAGGCGCACGTGATCTGAATGACGTATTTCTCCTGAATGCGCAGCTTCACCTCGCTCGTGTTCGGAATCATCTTGACGCAGTCGCGATACGGCGACTTCTCGACGGCGCCGGCGACGAGCGTCTGAAAGCGCGAGCGGATCTTCCGTGCGGACAGATAGCCGCTGGCCGTGATGAACTCGACCCAGAGTGACATGCTGCGTTTGCGGCCGTCGCTCAGCTTCAGCACGGCCATGCCCGGCAGCGAGCAGTCGTCGACGAAGTTGAACACGCCCATCTGGTTCAGGTATAGTGCGAGCTCGAACTCGGTCGGCGAGATCGCGTGCATCTGTGCAGATACGGTGGTTATCGTGAAAGTACGGGGATTATCGTGAAAAGACTGTGATTATCATGAGAATACTGTGATTATCGTGAAAATACTCTCATTATCGTGAAAATACTGTGATTATCGTAAAAAGACTGATTATTGTACGGTGCGAATTGAGGTAACAATATGAACAGAACAATATCATCCATATATTCGTTATCCGTCGACTTTACTGGAATAACCGGAAAGCTTTTTGGGAGTTACTTGTTGTAGATGCTTTCTTATCCTTACCCCTTCAAAGCGGCCGTTGTTCTCGACGAGCGTGCTAATGAACCGAGGCTCTTGCGCTTCGACCTCCTTCAGAATGTCTTGTACAATTTTGCATAAACTGTGTATTGTTTTCGCCGTCGCCGCCTTTCGCGCCGCTACTTTCTCGTTGTAATAACGACCGAGATTGTACAACGCTAATTGTGGCTGACCCAGCATTGTGGCAGCGGTCGGTGGGTTACAGTTTGGCCGAAAGTTTGCTGATTTTTGAAAGTGCTGTAAAAAGACAATTGTTAAAAAAACAACACATTGATGGTCCGTTACTGGATGAGGTGAAGTATGAAAGAATAGTGCTAGTTGTGTAGCTTGATGCATTTATTAAGCAGTTTTACTTCGTGCATATGTGCAATTTAAAATAGACACACAGACATTTCTGAATAACTAAACGACGCGTGGATCGAAAAATTCAGATATGGAAAATGGAAGAACATAAAATATACAAGAAAATGGTTTTGGATGAAGTTTTCAAAGGGAGAATGGACACTGCTGCTATCAGTGAATGTGGTTAAGATTGAAATGGGTGCACAATGGCAGGCAACTTGTGGGACGTATCGCGCAACTCTGCAACACCCACCATTCTATTACTACGTACACGTCCACAGGCCACACACCGGCTAAAACTTTATGCTGCGTTAAAGCGCTTTATGATGATAATGATGACGCCCCTCAACGGTGCGCCATGTCGCAAGCAGCAGATTATCGCGTGCCAATTGCCCGTTGTCAGTCAAAACTTCTTCTTCTGGTTCTTTTTGTTCGCGACGCTGTGAAGATATTGGTGAAGCAATTTTGCACGCTGCCGCACTGAACACGGCGCTGATGTTGATGTTTATTGTTGTGTGTGTAGGTAGCGTTGGTTTTACAAGAGACACGGTGGGTGACGTCGAGTGCACACACACGGTTGCAACAGACAGATGGTGGGGGCGGAGTGTGCGCGCCGGTGGACGACCAATGAACGGCCGATTACGACTGAGACCGTCATCAATCAAGCGCGCGAGCGCACGGTGCTTGCTGGCTGTCCGTCCGAATCGGCTCTGAGTGCGGCTCTTGTTTTGGTGTGTCTGCGCGGCTGGCTGGTTGGCATAATTTCTCGTATGGCGCAGGAGGCGCTGCTGCTGCTGCTGCTGTTGTGCGTTCAATAGGAGCGCTGCCCTCGGCCCGGCACACGATTATAAATTATTGACACATAATGACACACATCGAAAACGAACTGACCGGAGAGAGAAAAGCAAGGCGAGCGGCGCGTATTTTTGCGTTGCTGAAAAGAATACTATGGATACCACGGCTGGCATGAGTGAGAGACTGAGGCTATGGTTATTAGAGCGCTATCACACTGGTGCTACGGCGACGATATATCTTGAACATTGCTTAAGACCGCTGGATAACGTCGTTTCACTGCGCAATAACTGACTAGGATTTAGTAGGACGATCACGATGCATAAAGATCGTTGTCTCTAAACGCTGCGCAGTGTCATGGCTGGGTTTAGCAACGTTTTCAACCATTGAATACATATACTTCCTTCCTGGAGACTGTTATGTTGGCTTACGTAATCCTCGGCGGATTAGAAAATGGTGGTTCTTTACAAAGTGTTTCCTCGTCGAGTTCGTAAGTGTTGAAAAAGCCATGATCAAGCGTTTGCTGAAGTGGCAGCTTGAGAATGTTTGGAAGGATAATGTTGTGTGTGTATGTGCTGGTGTAGTTGTAATCGGTTGCTAAGCTGGTTTCATGATGCGCGGTTATTTTGCACCCCAATTTTTGAATTTGCGCTTGCCCCAATTGTACGAAAAGAAAACCACTACTTTTGACAACTCATGCACAGCGGCATTTTTCTATTGTGCGCATGACTTGAGATGTAACGGAGCTATTGTTGGAAAATGAAGAAACCTAGGCAACCACAAAAAAAACGGTTTTATTGCAATGAAAACTCGTTTTTTTTCACGCGTGTTCATCAGTTCAGTAGACGGGCTTGGCATGACAGCGATACTGCAAGCAGTGAATAAAAGTTAAATTGAAACTGAGTAAGTGTTCTGATGTGATCAATAAGAAAAACCCGTTCAGTTATGAACTAAACTGAAACGACAGAGGAAGTTAAAAAAAGTGGACACAGACCCGATCGTATCGGTCTATCATGTGCACTGTTTGTAGCTTTATGATGAATGGTAGGACTCGAAAGAAACGTACGGCTTTCACAAGTTGCAAAAAAGTTTAGCAGTGTTTTTTGGATGGCGCATCAAAACGGACAACATGACAAAATGTGTCTTATTCAACAGCGTTTGTCCACCAGATGACTTGACAGCCGGTATCTTGACTTGACAGCTGCACACTGTACAACGTGTATGTCGTTCTTTTTTGACCGCCTGCAGTGCGGTTGTTTCATCCGAGTCATGATAATGTTATAAACGAGTGTCCATTTGGATTTAAAGGGCCCGCTTCGGTGTACATACGGTGGGTGTATCGTCAAACATTTTGAATTCAATAGATTTATGTGCGTGCAAGTGCTCCTCCTTGTCAACTGGCAACTTGTCAACATTCACGTCACTTCATGTGAGCTGAAAGTATGTGCTGTGTTGAAAGGGGCGTGTCCGTCATTTGTGACGGTCATCAAACTAATGTCCGACCCGCGCTGTCCAGCTGCTGGACGACCAGTAACTAACCTCGGTGGAAAACTTTCGATTTTGAGCTTTTCAAGTTGAACTAACTGAAAATAATAAACCAATCAGTTTTTGCAACAACCCCGGCCATAAAATTGACGGTTTGCGTTTTTGAAACGCCCACAGGTGAATAGATATTTCGGCTGCACGTTTGAATTTTCCATTTCGTGCGATTCCCCGGCCGTCTCAACAAACACCGCGCAGCTGCTGAGTTTCGGCGGCTGCGATGCAGACGCATGCACGTTTTTAATGCGTTTTTTTCAAACACAATCGCGTAATTCTATGTTCTGGGTGGATTTTTACGATCGACGAATGATTCGCGCATTCATAAATCACAGTCTCTTATTGCGTGGTTGCTTCTGCCAGCGCCAGCTACGGTATACTTGGTTTTCCTTGTCGCAGTGAAACCATCGCCCAACAGTATGCGCACAACGCAAATAATATAAAAAAGATGATTTACTTCCAGGGGGAGACTTGACCCGGCGGTGATGGTTAAGTTGGGTAAACCGATCGGAAAAGCTCGTAAAATTAGTTACAATGTGAACTTTGTTGCGCACTAAACGCAAAGTGTGGTCGATTCTCGTATTATTGTGCAACGAATAGTGTTGCAGGAAACATTACAAAACAAACTCCGTAACAAAGGCATGCAAAAGGATTGAGAACAAAAGGAAAGTTATAAGAAGAAACTAAAAGGGGCTTGAACAATCACAAAGACCAAAAGAAAGTAGCCTACAAAACCGCCACACCATTTGGCACGCCACGTCCCCTGTAATCACAGCACAGAAACAAGTTTTAACGATCATCAGTATAAAAATGAAAAGAATGGCAAGCAAACAGTAGCGCAAAAAGTAACAAACATGGATTGCGTGCTGGTTGCAGTCAAAAAAGCGAGGCAGAAAACTATGCACGCCAAACTCTCGGCGTCTGTCTGATTTTTCTGCCTGTTTTGCTCATGTCGTGTATTTGCTCATACACAAAACCATACTTCAGACTAAATTCAACCAGCAATTTGTGGCTAATTTAATGTGACATTCAAATCAAGTCGTGTCGCATATGATTTACACTCTTTTCTAGTCGGTTTCTTGCATGAGTGCTGCTGCTGTTGGCTTTTTAGCGGTGTGCTTGTGTTGATCTTTTTTTTGCTTGTGCAGCAATTGTAAATACTGCGTGTCTACCTTTTTTGAGTAATTGCAACATGGATTGGATGGATGGAAACAAGCTGATAGTGCATGGGTTAGACTGATTTTAATTTGATAAACAAAGAAAATAAACTACTTTGAATGGAACCGTTGAAAATTGTCAAATTAAGAAAAAATGTCCGACGGACATTTCGCATAACAGCATTGCAGAGGTGCGTTAACGAACAAGCAATTTGAACTGGACATTGGTGCTGAAATAGAAGTCGAAAGACGTAAAATTATGATGTGGTGACGTGAACGAGCAATAACAATGAAATGGTCGTTCATTGCTGACTTCATAGATGGCGCACTGTTTTAATGGAAGGGCACATTCCGCTAGTTTCGGAGCTCTTTGATTGTCTGATTACGGCGACGAATAAATAGCGATAGCACAAAATGAGTGAATAGCTGGAGTTGATGTGGGCGGTGGTGAAATTGTCGGAAATCAGTGATGCGCAAGCATTACCGGTGTGTCTGATGTCTGTCGTCGTCTCTTTGTGCAATAATCGTAAAATATT
>JASANC010005841.1:0-27371 GCA_030248135.1 Theristus sp. LFF4_11 | reverse complement strand
TTAGATAATTTCATTATGCATGTGAGAACCAAGAATGCTGAAATCACTGTACCGATCTGGTTACCAAGCAAGACTACAAACATGTTTGAATCTCGATTCGCCTCACAGTTCTTCTAGAGCGGGGGGAGGGGGTAGGGTTAGGGGCTTTGAAAAAAATTTTTTTTTTTATTTTTTTTCGTTTTTTTTTTAAATTTGGATTTTTTTTTCAAACTTAAAAAAAAAATTTGAAAAAATTTTCTTCTACTTTGCTCTGAAAATTCGATTTATGGCATAATTTTTTGAAAGTTCAAACCAAATTTTCTTCCCAACTTCTTTGTGTGCTTAGGTACATGTCATTATTTGGTCATTTTGACCGACGTACTCCATGTTTTTCGATTTGGATGACTTCTAGAGTCAATTTTTAGCGTTGAAATGACTTAACTGAATTGAAATATCGTTTCAGAAATCGTTTTCTTGCAACTTAGAACATGTTTTTTCAGTCGGTAGGCCATGAGATGAACATGATATCTTGTTGATTGGCGTACGTTATAGGTCTACAATGGAGTTGTGCGATATATTGTTAAACAATTGGAGCGGGGATGTTGGTTAATACCACATCACACGACCGTTTTTCAGATACCCGATAACATGGCCACATGTTAAAACTTGCGTGCTGAGCTAAACTAACGTGTTAAACTTGCGTCTGTCAGTTGCCCGCAACGTGATCGCGAAATCATGGTACGTGTTTTCGATACGATGATTTGAAGAGTGGGCTCTCGCCATGTGGCAGATAGCATAGCTGGTTGAACCTGAAAGTAAGTGTCTTGGGGGGGGGGGGGCGACCGGGTCGACAGGGGTTGCCGACTTAGCTACAGCAAACAGGAATTTTTGAACACAGTCAAATTTTGGTAATTTTCTAAAGAGGAACAACTAAGAACGGTTCAATATTCAAGTACACGTCGAAAATTGTCCTGTTTTACTGTTGAAAATGCAACTTTCCCTCTATGAAATGGACATAATTTCAATAAAACACGATTTTCGCTCTTATAGTTTTCCGGATCGTTCTGAAAATAGTCTAGATGAACTCAGCTCGACGAGACGCTTCGAACAAACCTAACTTGTAAAAAAAATTTTTTTTTTTTTTTAAATTTTTTTTTAATTTAAAAAAAAAATCCGGATTTTTTTCCCCCTAACCCTAGGAGGGGGCACGGAGAGAATATGGATAGCTTAGCTCAGTATTTTTGAGGAGCGTGTGGGCAAAGGACCGAAACAACGGTTCACTTTACAACAAACCGGAACCTGATTTTATTCTAATTATTGCAAAATGTAAACTGCATGCATTTGAAAACTGTAAATTGTGAACCCTTTTACCCAATGTCACGTTCAAACAGGAATAGGATTATGGAATGGATTCCTTCCCTGGAGTGGTCACGTGCACCTATTCGCTCATGCACTGCACTTTTCCGATGGGTTACGGTAGGATGCTCGGTAGGATACCGTAACTCACGAAAAACTATCCCTAGACATCAAAAAAATCTTGAACGCAGCTGCTGCGTATGCGGAACCGGGTTTTGTAAAAAGGCGAACAAATTTGCGCAGTAAAGCAAAACACGACATTCACCTGAAACTTTGCCTTCACTTTCGCCTGCGTCCTGCCGCCACATCGCACGCACGAGCGCAGATGGCAGTAATGGCACTTGTGACCGATGCCGTCCGCGAACTTTGTTCGTTGGCAAATTTGGCACGTCGCGTCGTCGAGATTACGACGGGCCGCCTGCGTTTGGCGCTCCTTGATTTCCGCTTCCAACTCCTCGAGTTCACGTGCAGCCGACCTAATAAAACAATATATCCATAAAAAAAATAGTGAACATTCAGGTCGCGAATAGGATTCGAAAAAAGTGAGAATACCAATTTTTTAAATTAAAAATGTTGTTCTTTGATTTTTGACTTAATTTAAGAAAATTCAAATGCCGGAGGCAATCAGCTGATTGGTTGGTGAACCACGTGATGCATATGCTCTCTGTGCAGGCGGCCTGTATTCTTGCGAAATAAACTGAGTGAAAATTACCAACCAATCAGCTGATTGCCTACCATTTAGAGTTCGACTGTAGCTGATTGAATGGTTGTTGGTGAACAAATGCTATCTGCATTCTGCGTTGGCATATACTCGGCCTTCTCAGATATGATGCACATGATGCATTTCTGTCGGGTGTCCGGTGCACTGAGAAGCCAGGGAACACCACGGTTCACCTGGCGAAACCGCAACAACCCGCAATCTTATCCTGATGCATCACGTGATCACCAATCAGCCAATATTACAATTAGTCAGGGCGAATATGCATGGTTGGACGGGACCGAACTAAGTTCAAAACTGTGCCCAGTCAAAACACCAACAATACCAACCACGATGACGTCGTGACGTGGTAGCAGTGCGCACAGATTATTTACCAAATCAAACCCGGTTCCGCACCTACGTTCAGATTTGTAACGATGTTTTAGGATGGTTTTTCGGTGTCTTGCGGTAGGATGCCGATAGATTAGCATGAAAATAGATAAACGTAATCCATCAAAAACTCCATTCTCCTGAAACATCGAAAAAATCTGAACGCAGCTGCGAAACTGGGTTTATTATAAAACATCGATGCAATTTCTAAAAAAACTGCGATCAGTGAATTCACTCACACCAGAACAAAATTCCAAAGCCAAACTATTCGCAAACCAAACCAAAGAATAATTTCACATCATAATACCGCGAAATCAAGAACAACAAATTGTGCTACCCATTAAATAATTTACTACAACTACTATTAGCGTTGCAGAAAACAACGTGCATCCGCACAGAACGTCAATAATTTACCATTGGTAGTTCATGAAGCTGCTAAATTATTTTATCCATTGGCTCAACAACATTTCTTGTGTTAAATATCAATAATGTCCTTTCTTGTCTTTAAAAAATCAATAATTTTCAACCGCCACACAAAAAAAAGTTGAACGAAAACTGCAAAACCCAGAAATTTTTGACGATATTGTACATTTTCCTCATATACGACTCAATGCACGCATAGATATGATTTCAGTTTCGTGCTTGACGTTAGCAACCCAAAATAGCGTTAGTGCCCTCAAGTCCCTGAGACAGGATATTTTTTAATTCATGCCACACGTCGTAATGCAATTTTGAATTGCCGCATCAAACATGAAACTGTTTTCCCGTTCTACGACTACGAACGCAAAATGCATTGAGTCGCCGTTCACTTACTCGTTGATCTGCTGCTCAGTGGCCGCTTCAGCTTGCTGCCGTTGCAGAACACCCTCAATGATTTCACGTTCTTCGGCGCTCAAATGACTCAAGTCCGGCATCGCGTCTGCCATTGTATTAGCCCAGAACACGATTTCTCAAAGTATACCTTTGGGTGCGGTTTGATACGGCACCTGAAATTTGTTGCAGTCGTCTGACGGTTGCTGAGGACAAACAGACGAGACTGCTTAGCAAACAAGAGAACATCGTGTTGAAATGAAGCTAATTTCGTGAACAGTCATTTTTTCGTTGTTTCACTCTGACGTGTGCCAGTGTGGAATGTTTAGATAATTTGATATTGCAACCCATTTTGTTTCCATATGTGCCGACGAGCTGAAAATGGGAAAACGAAAAATAACAATATCCGAAGGTCGGAAATAATATTTACGTATCTGTGAAACTCGAAAAGGCCATTCACTTTTTAAAGCCATGATAAGTATATGCGATATACCCATATGCGAATGTGTGTTATTATAAAAAAAATATCATTTATGTTTTTGCGCACACAGAATCCCGTGGCATGAAGCAACGGTTACGCTAACACAACAGGGGCATTCATGAAGCAGTATTCAGTGACCGCGTAGCTAAGTTTTAACACGGCTACGCGTCACTAAATACAGCTTCATGAATTCGCCTTTAATACTAGCGGAATGAGAGTGGAATTATGCATAATGGCAGAAAGGCAAACAATAACATAGCTGACCTGACATGCCATTTCGACTTTGAAAAAGTAAAAAAATGAAATCATCTGAATTAATAAACAATTTTTAAATGCCATACTTCATGGTGCCCGGGAGCGTGAAGGGATTTTTTCGGCAACACGTTTGTTGAAACATTACCCATTCACATATTTTTTTAACAGCGTCTTCATCACCACGACAAAATTACTGGAGGTACAATATACAGGGTGAGCCAAAAAAGGTTCCAAATCTAAAATGCTGTCACTGGGTTGTGCTGAGGTGTTTTGAGCTAGGAAGTTGGAACACTGTTAGAAAACATTTGGAGGTTTTTTTGTGTCCAAACTTTTGTCACGGTATGTTGCCCCAGTCACTCACTACAGCAAAATATCTAAAAAAATATGAAAAATCGACAAATGTTGTGAAATGCAGAGGGTTGATTTAGCTGTAACAAAGATCAAATGATGAACGTTGGTGACAACCCGAGTGCTCACAACACAAAAAAGACGAAAAAAGCAATACGCACACACAGTAGCTTAAAAATGCCGAATGCCGAATTGCATTTGAACAGTCTTTGATCACTCTGATGTTTCACTTTGAGTCTGAGCGTGCGTGAGCGGTTCTGCTTAGAAAGATGCAAATTTATCTTTCCAGGTGCAAATTGTTTTTTTCTTTTTCTTATTTCACACAATTTGCCACTCTGACATCTATATTTTCACCATAGCAGACTGGTTGTTTTCTGCAGTGAAAGATGCAACTCCATTTTCAGTCTTTGCTGCCATGATGGTTAAGTGGATGGCAGAGCAGCGAGTCTGGTCTGCCAGTTGGTGGGAACATGCGAATAACTTTTCCACGTTGGTTCGGCAATTTCGTACAAAATTCAATTCGACCCCGCGTGACGATTCATCAGTTCGAAAGTCCGTTTATGAGCAATGATAAACAGTGAGATTATGGATGAACATTGTTTTGCTATTTTTGAAAATTACACTGTAAAAACGTGTAAACCAAAAAAATTTGTTCACAAAACCAAAAAAATTGATTACAAAAACCTCCCAGTGTTTTAACAGTCTTCCAAATTTTAAACCAGGAGGTTCCTTTATAACAGCTAAATCAACCCTCGTCATTTCACAACATTTGTCGATTTTTCATGTTTTCCAGATATTCTGCTGTAGTGAGTGATAGGGACAACATACCATGACAAAAATTTGGTCAGAAAAACCTCCAAATTTTTTTCTAATAGTGTTCCAATTTTCAGCTCGAAACACCTCAGCACAAGCCAGTAAGAGCATTTTAGAATTGGAACATTTTTTGCTCACTCTGTAAAATACGCACACTGGCGTTCATTTTTATCCTCCAGCCATTTGCCGCCACGACAAATTGCTGAACATGTGAATAGGCCCGAACAACTAAAATCAAACTGTTGCCTAAAAGCCTTTTGCTCTAACTTTTCTTTTCCAAATCATTCAGAGAACATCCAAAGCACTAAACAATTCTCACGTCAATTTTGATCTAATTTTGCACAACAACATAAAAAAGAATAAACTATTTTTGCTTGGAAACTTATCACCATGTAAATGTTGCACATTTGCTATCTCAGCAAATAATGCGTTAGACTAGTCAAGAGTGAACGTGACTACCGACGATATACAGAGGTTACTCGAGAGACGTTCGCCAAAAACACGTTACTATCTCTTTCGAAACAAGCCAAAAGAAACAAAAAAAATCCAGTTTCAAGGGGAATAAGTAGGAGCGAATTGTTTCGTGCGCGGAATATAAAAAGTCGACAACAAGAGCGCGGATGATTTAACGGACGAGTGACTGAAGGTCCTCAGCGACAGTGGCTGCTCGACTGTATAATACAAAGGAGCATGCAGGCACTGATTAACCGCGCAAGATATATTCACGCAGAGCACTGCGTGGTGTGTCTTCGATAAAGTTTCTGTAACTCCACGAACCACACGTGTCGACTATCCATACATCCTTTTTTACGCTTAGTTCAGATGTCAGGCGGTCTTTTTTAGAAACAGCAAAAAGTCAACGCAGAGACGCAACTTGAATGAGAACAGTTAAAAATGGAACGTTAATTACCAAAGTAGGCTAACATTGAAGTCTGCAAAAGCGACGTAGAAAGGAAACAAGCTCAGCAGAAACCTATCGACTTGTCTCAGATGGGTCGAAAAATCACATATTTATCGAGCGGTAAAAATTTTTGATAGCACCAAACAAATTATTTGCAGATAAGTAGATACAATTTCCAATTTTCACATGACAACTAAGCAGTATACACAATGTTTTTGTGCCAAGCATAAGCCTCAAACTAGTAGCTGACTGAAAACCACATTAAACATGACTGTTTTTCTCCGTCAAACCAGAGTACCGTCTAGCACTTATAACGCGGTAATGCTGTAGGCGCGGGTCATGTGTGTGCGCACCGTAACACGGCACGGCACATGGATAACTTATTCACTTTGCTTTTCAACTCAATGCTCTCCATCTCTATCCATCTTTGTTGATACACAAGTGGGTGAGTGAATGGGCGAGGCGTTATAGCGTCGTGGCAGCAAACAACTTTTAGCGACACACAACAACTACTGCACCACAATGCTGAATACCTACAGTTTGTAAATTGTTTGTCCTAAATATGCCGTTCCGTTGATTTGCAGCAGCTGTATCAGCTGGATTAAGTGGACAAGACAACCGCGCACTTCACAATCACATGGCGTAAACAATTATTGAGGCCGAAAAGAATCCATCGGAAATAGCCTGCCTAGCAACAAGATTCTGTGATGAAGCAATAAACAACCTCTGCTTCGTACACATGGACATTCTCGTTTGGCAGGGAAGCAACCGAAATACTGTCTACTCACAGACTTGCTCAACTGAATATCCGTTCCCAACGACACAGATGAAGTCCGCCACAGAAAAAGATTTCTAATCTTGCAACTTTTTTTTAGGTTCGCACATTGTGAATCATTCATTGAAGAATTGCATGTGAACTGAAAAGCGAGAAAACCAAAGCGCAAATAGCCATCACAACATAACATCATAGCGAAAATTCGAGCCTGGACAAATTGAATTCAAGACTTGTGTGATCAGGTTCTGTTGCTTAGTTTTCTTACTTTTGCAAAATTGCAAGGTAGAAATTTTAAATCAGAGCATTCACATCATATTGACCATAAAATTTTTAAGTCACGATCTATTTTCTTTTCTCTAAATTTGAAATCTGCTGCGAGCGTCAAAATAATGTTTGTGACGTGAAAAGTCAATAAAAAGTACGAAGTTCAAACCTGAGAAACCTTTTAAAAAGTGAATGCTATGTGAAGTCGAACGCGTAGTTTTGAGTTAAGAATAATCAAAACTCAAACGTGCAACATAACGTGCAAAATTCACAAGAATAATTTGGGAATTCAGCAATTTGTTGCAAATGGTGCATTTTGCGATATCAAACGTTAAACAAAAAATAAAATACGCTGAGCTTGCGTCACAGTGATGCTTGCAATTGCGTCATCGCCAGCACATACGGCTCTGTTTGCAGTGTTTAACCTTGTACCACTGGTCAAATAGAAATTGAACTGGGTATCGTTTGCCTGGTTTACAGTCATCTGCTCACGAGAACGTGTGGGCTTCATTCAAAGGAATCAGTCACTAAATTTACAAAAATTAATACACTTTTCAACAGGTTCAAGGTAAATAACTCGATAAACTGTTTCAGATGAATAAAAACTGTTTCAAAGAAAAAAGTTTGCCTAAGCCTAAAAGAAAGAAAAAAGCAAAAAAGCATTGAGGAAGTCGTGTCTATCAGTAAAGACAGGCGTCACGCACGAGGCAGAAATCTCATGCACTTCGTTCATATCCAAGAGAACAGAGATGTCAAGAACGTCAAGATCGATTAGTGCTACATGCCCATCACCGAAGATAACCGTTTAAAGGTAGCGATGTGGACTATATTGTAAGTTGAATGACTGATGGAGAAAAAATAATAAAACGAACAAAAATCGAGATGATATCAGTGGATCGTTTATTCCAAACGCTGGTTGTAAACTGTTTATATACGTACAACGTGAAGAATGCTAAACAGAACGAACGAGCAAACTAAGCGAACGCAACGTATCAGCGAGCGAGACACATCATCTGACATCGTCTCGTCTCGACACTGCGTGTGCGCGTGTGTTTTCAGCTTTTCCTTTCAAGCTGCCAGCAGCACTAATGGTTTTGCCTGCTTGCTGCCTTCTACTGTGTCCATGATAATAACGGCGTTGTTGCTGGTGTGTGCCATAACAGTCACACACACACAAACACACACAATACAACACAACACAACGGAACACACAACATATTATTTCAATGCGTGCTCCAACGACGATGATGGTAAATTTGTCGAAAATTTCATTCTCTCGCGCGCTCACTGCCGACTGACTTCTCGACGTTTGTCTGGTTTGACGTTTTCACTCTAGGTGCTGAATGGGCGCCGAAATCGCGCGTGAATGACGGGCGTTATTTGTTTTCAGTCGCAAGGCGTGAACATGGCGCCATTTTTGGCAGCCGCAAAGCTACGCACGTAAATATCTAGATACTACCGAAATACACAAATACTACGAGCGCTCGTACGTCTGCAAACAGAGACATACGTCCAGTGTCCTCGCTAGTAGATAAATATGGAACATTTCGTGTGTACTTTGTGGTTGCGCATGCGCCATTCTACCAAAACACAGAGAGCGTTCAGTTTTGAATGTGTATGCGTCACTTAAAGTACACGCCGCACCAACGCACTGCGAACAGCGCCGCGTTTGCCGAGTCCTATGCTACTGCAATACACGCATAGCTCTGCGTCCACTACTGGTGGAGAAGCAAAATTCCGATCGATAAAAGAACACAGATGGACAGAGACATGCACGTGCACATGCAAAATACGCCGTCTGCATCGGTGCGGCAGTTAACAGCGACGACACTGCAGATGCGCTGAATGCAAATGAAGCACCGCTTGAAACAAATGAAGCGCATCGAGCAAAATACCTTTGCTGCAGATTCTAGTAATCTGATTTCGAATCAGCGAACGCACTCGCAATTGTGAATTTTCAGATTTTCGAGGATAAATTATGGTAAAATGATTATACGAACAAGAAAAAACGGCTGATTCAACATGCGTTTGTTATAGTTGCGGTCTGTTTTTTCTTCAACGTCATAATTACCATGTTAAGATAATCACATACAGCACACAAAAAAAACATGAGGCTTTTCATGTCGGCTCGCTCCGAGCTTATGTCCCGGGGAGCCGCGTTCTTTTTGAAAACTAATTAGAAGTAGCCAGAAACACTTGCCGTGCACATGCACGTGTGCCATCATCTGCACGACCAGTTAACGACCGCTCGTTTTGCCACACACGTCTACACCGCATTCGCATTTTTTGTTCCATTTCGGTGTGTCTGCTGCCAATGGCGCAGACAGCAAAACTTCAGTTCTGTTACGTTTTACTGCTTTTACGATAGATTTCTAAATGAATTGTACTTCAGCTTTTTCCTGTGGAACTTCAAAGACTCACAAGAACTAGGGTTTCCCATGGTTAATGTGCCGTGAGTACATTATATCTGGCTATCATTAACCATCGGTGACATCGTCACAACCCTACACACTGGCATGCCAGGATATCACGGCATCACAGAATCGTGAAGTGACGAACGCCTTCTTTGCTTTATTTCGCTTACTGAGCACTTTTTTACTCGTCTCCACTCTTGCCCTTATTATATTCGTCCAAAATACTGCTTACTTTGCAAGCCCACGGGACCTTTAGCATTTTTTGTAAATGAACACAATTTTATTGCCATTGTTGTGGTGAATGAGCCAAGCTACTGAACAGTGAAATCAACAGCACGATCGAGTTTGGCGACTGTATCGCGCAGATGGCAGTTGGTTTGTCGCAGGTCAGAACGAATTTGTCCGAGAACATCAAGACATGCTAGAACATCGATCAGAGCAAAATGTACGACACATGAACGACAGAGCGGGTCGTTTGAGTATTCTGGTATAACGTTTTGTGCGGTGTTTTCATCCGGCTCTGAGATAGTGCTCGGTTTGCAATTGCATTTCGATTGAATGTACCCGTTGAGAAATGCACAACAGTGTACACTATTTAGACAGTCCAATATCAACTTGCTCGAGTGCTCTTTTGAGGCGGTGCAGCATTCTCTCAACGCAGCTGAAACAAGGTGTTCGACTGATGTTTGGTATATATGTTGCTGATTGTGTGACTGGCACAATGTGAAACTGCTCACTTTCCAGTGCCAATGTAGATTGCCGATCGTTTACTGTTGTGGATCGATTACGTATGACCAGGCAGAGCCAATCAACCATGCAATCCACGTCCAGACGTGCGTCAGCTTTTGTGATCAGCTTAAAACAAAAAAAAACTGTTCCAAACATGTGAGTATTTATTCTGTTCTTTTTGATTTGCTTGAGAATGCGGTGATATCAATTGTGTCGTTATCACGAAGGAACTTTCAGATTCTTATAATGTAACCTGGCACTGTTGCTCAAACTCTCGCTCGTTCATAAGTTGTTTACAGTGTTGAATCTCACGTGTTGCGGCCAACCACCGTGTGCGTACATACTGCCACAGAAGCGCAACGTTACTGGCGTTCGCCCAGTTGCGATTGATGGATAGTGTTGTCGTCTGAATGATATTACACATGAATGGTCAAGGAAATTCAAGTCTAAGTTTCTCATCATAAGCTTTCTTATCTCTTCTTATAAATTTCTTATCACAAACTTTCAACCGCATTTAATCGGTTTGTTGTATACTCTCTTTTTACCATTTATACTGCAACAATTACAAGATAGCGCTGTTGCTTTCGCTTTCTTAATTTTTTTCATTAAAATTAACCGATTCTTTTGAACAAAAAATAATAATATCTTGTAGTCTCTTCTGTCAAAAACAAATGACGCTATACCAGAACAGACGAACGTTTGTTTTGAACCACCCTGTATACTATTTTTCTCTGTCCGGCCGGACTCCGGGCTCGGACAGCCACAACTTATATTTCGTCCAAGAACACTGGAGCAAGAACACCATGACAACCAATGGCATGTCACTTACCACTGCATGTCATTTGTTGCCCGAAAATAAAAAAATCTTCAAAAACGTATTTCGACGGTTGCTCGAATTCCAAGCCGCAGAATTATGCCAACTGAATCCAATGAACCGAAAGAAGCAAGAGAACGCACCAAATTGTGCACCTGATGATGCCAACCGGCCGGCACGAACACGATTTCGCCCGGTTGCTGTACCAGCTCCAGAACACCTGCGTCCGCGAATCGACATCGAAACTGTCGCATATCGTTGACAAGCGATACCGCGTCGCAAACAGCGTTCTTTGAGGAGACATCATCGTCGTTTCGATGATTATCGCAGAATGACGGACACTCTCGGCCGGGTGGAATAAGGTACCATCGTTTTTGACCGACAATATTCGCCGACCAACTGTGCGTGTTTAGTACGTCCGCGTGCAGTGGCGTCCTGTTGTTAATCGAGAAAGTGTTGACGCTATGGTTTGGCTGTTAAATGGAAGTGACATGGCTGATCTCAACGATTAAGACGAGGACGTTTGTGTCGGCGAAAGCCAGTTTTAATGGGCTACTCGGTGCTCCTGGCCAATCAGAAACCGTCGCGCAACAACGGAGCAGAAGAAGTCACCAAAATACAGACAAGAAACACCTAAAACCGTCACGGACATGCGTTTCAAAAACTTTCTTTGCCCCGCGAATACTCCACTGTGCATTTTATTAATATCAACAAAGGATTTGACGGGCGAAGCTAGCAATTCGAACAAAAGACTTCTTCGCAAAAAAATTCCTGCGTAGTATTAGTTTTACGGGTAAATTTCAGGACCAGATATCCTGACGTGACAACCAATGACGACAAAATAATCCAATCTAAATGAACCGACCCGACACACCATGAATCTTTCGGTCCAAGGTAAACGAATCGATAATCGCCATCAAACGGATTACGCAACTGCGACTCCGGTCGATCGTGTTGCACGTTTGCCGTTTCACAGTTTGGATGCGCGCATTCATCCACCCAGTCAGATGACAAATACAACGGGCAAGTGTAGACGCTCTCATCGGGGCATGCTCGGAAACAAGAAAGGAACAACAGAAAACTTTTGCTTGGTTCTTGCTTCGATGGCACGAATAAAAATGAAATGAACTAGTAATTGTTTCTGGGTTGTCCGAAGTTCATTTGCACATTTCAAAATTTGAAACTTTGAAACCGCCGTAGGCCGGTGAGAACCGCTTTTAGGCAACACTCACTGATCGAAATGCCAATCCTTCAAATAATCGTTCGTCTCGCCAGCTTTCAATTTGCACAGAAAATCCTCGAGTTGCACCAGTCGGCTGGTGGACGCATAATTATAGCCGCTTTCGACAGACGTGTTAACAACCGGAACGCACAGCGAGCCTGTAAACGAACGCAACAATCTTGCGCAAAAATACCGACCACGCTGAAAACTCACTGATCACAAAATCACAAAAATGTTTTTGTTGTATTCGGTCGGTTATCACGAAATTGTTGGGAGCACCGACCACAAGATTTTTTACAAAATTGAGCAAACCAGCTTTTCATAGCAATAAAACAACAACGCACCAAAACGTTCGCTGAGATAATCAAAGTTGAGCGTGCCTTCAGGCGTCACCCAGTGTCGTCGACATGACCAGCGCTCCGTGTGCGATGCGTCCAAAACAAACGGCCGATTCCGAGCCAAAAACTCAAAGTACACGTCGCTGTATCGCGCTTCAGTGATGTGCGCGATTTCGCCCATCATTCCGAGTGGCTGTTTCGTTTTTGCAACGTTTTTGAAGCAGCAAGCAACATCAAATGAAAATAAAAACAATGAGAAGCAAAAAAGGGAGGCCAAAAACAAAACGGGCGGACGCTGTTTCTGGCACGTTCAAGCGAGAACAATTGCACGAACATCCAATATAACTGAGTTGGTGACGTTCATTTTTATTGATTCACTACGTAACATTCACCGGCATGAACAAAACGAAACGACTGTGGATAAAGCAGTGGCAGAAGAAAAAAAACGCAAATCAACAGAAAACCACTCCGTAAATACCACTGAGCACAGCTATTTCTAATTGCTCAAAGACCACCGAAATTCACTTGTTCGCTTTCTCACTGGCCACTTTGCCACGGTCAGTGTCAGTGAGCGACGTGCTTTCCTTGGTCGGATGCTGCGCTCGACGCGCGCGCGCTCGTGCGCCCGCCTGATAAATTTGCATCTCTGGACGAGTCTGAACAGAATGTTCGGCGTTGCTCAGTTTTCATTTCATTGATTTCGAATGTTTTTGCGCATTCCAAAAAACAACAACAACACCTTTTTCTCGCGTCGTGTCGCTTTCGAATCGCCGGCGTTATCCGGTTGCTCAGCTAACGGTGCTGCTGACGTGTCATCTGGCGGTTTTATTAATGTGCGTTCTGCAACATTTTCGATTGAGAACAAAAGCTAAAAAAACAAAACAACAAGAAGAGCACAAAAGCAACAAACTTTGAAATAACGCCTCTTTCACTGATAAAATTCTCCATGACAAAGCAAACGGACCAGTGTCGGTTTTGTCCGGCACGGCTGCAGACGATTCGCAGGTCGTGGTGCGCGCAGCATGAGCGCGTTTGGTGCTCGCCGCGTTGTCAGCGTCTAGCAGTGTCGCAGCAGCCGACGTTGCATCTGTTGTTGTTGTTTCGCGCACGCCAGGTCTCTGTTTCAGTTCGTTGTCCTGCCGCTGCTCTCGTATCGCGCGTATTCGCCCACGACCAGCGCCACGGCGGCCTGCAATCGCACAACGACAACAGTCACAGACTGAAATGATCACGCAATGTACACAACAAAGAGACCATCAGCCGGTGACATGTCTCATTGCAGTTGGGTGTACACGGCAAAATTGTTGTTTTGTAGCCGTTGCCTGGTTATGTGAAGGTGACGGTTGGACCAGGCTGTTAGCGAGAGCCACTTGGCTTGTCTTGTTCTCAGTGACAATGACGAACGAACATTATCCTTCTGTATCGGAAAACAAAGCAAAAACCATGCTCAACCTGACGCCGAATCAGGCGCGCTTGCAGTCTCCTCGTTGCCGTCCTCAACTGCAGCGGTCGATTGTTGCGGCGGCGGTTGTTGTTGTTGATCTTTAGAGTTCTTGCGTTTGTGTCGCTGTTGTTCCGGCCTCTCTCGGCCGTCGTTCGTCGTTCTCTCCTTGTCCTTGCCGCGCGCGCCTCTGCCTCGTCTACTTGCCTTGGCCGTCACGCCAGTGGCGTCTTGTTGTTGTTGCTGCTCACGGCGACCATCGTCATTCTTCGACTTTCGACCAGCGCTGTTCTGCCGCTCCTGGTCGCTGCACGCATCGGCACGATCTTTCTGAAAGAATAACAACCAACAAACAGCCAAACAGAAAGGGACCATAGGTGTCCTGGCTGTTTGTCATACTGGTTGATTGGTTGGTGCACACAAGTGTATTGTGATGCACGCATTCTGTGCACGCATGGACTCCACCTCACCAGCAATGCATGCATCACGTTGGACACCAACCTGTCGCCACCAACCAATCTGATACTACAAAAAGGTTCGGTGTTGTTGATAGTTGTTGTTGTTGGTTGTTGTTGCGGTTGTTGGTAGATACACTGCAGCAAGCGCATGCCTACATTACGGTGATATTTTCATGCACTAAAGCTGAAGCGAGTGCACCTTAAACACAGTTGTGATAGTTCTGACGTCAGTGACAGTTGCATTGCTGTTTTGCAACACTAAGCTTTCACTACGCACTAACTTTTTGTTTAGGTCATTTTATTTTTAAATTTGTTCGTCCTGCGTTAAGAGAGGACTGTTTTTTTTAACGAGTCCCAAATTTTGCAAAAAACAATTTTAAACTGCTTGTGGTAAAAAGTTCATTTGCTAGAGATCACGTGTTCAATCGTGTATTGCATTTACCGCAAATTCTCGGAGTATTAGTAGGAATAAGAAGACCAAAAAACTGTTTCATGGTGAAAATTCACAAAACAAGGTGGACACTGGACAGTACTGGGGTATTATTCCCTCTTATTTGGGATTCGCTTCGCATATCGCACGCACATAAAAATGCACAGTAGAAAAACGGGAAATCGTAGAATTTATACTTCACAAGTATAATTAGTTTTTGATTACACACGCGGTTTTCAAAACCATAAACAAAAAATTGAACGCAATGTGATTGATTGCTCTTTTTTAACTGCAATCTTTACCATGTTAGAGCAGATTATTGTAATAATCGAATACGCGCAACACAATTTGTATCAAATCACCGAAGGATTGTGAATTTATAAGAAGTTACACACTGAATGTTCAGTCCACGTAAACACAAAAAAATTACGCAATGTGCTGTGTTTTAAAAAACGTAACATTTGTGTTAGTCGCTGTTTGTGTACTTGATGCATGTTATTGATTTACTTTGCGGCTCTGAAACGCTGTTATTTTTGAATGTTTACTCGGTGATCTGTGCAATAACGGTTATATACTGTACTGTTCTGTCTTAAAGTGTCTTGCATTCAAGCACTTTTTTCGATGAATGTAAACTGAGCGAACATTGATGAAAACTAAAAAAACAACATGGAAAATATGACAACTGGCCGCATCGAGCGATTCTTTCAACGAATTGGCCTGATGGTCGGTCGACGACCATGGCCTTTTGTTATCGTGCCAGTTCTGATCACCCTCACCAGCATGCTAGGCGTTCTACGACTTTCACGAAGCAGCAACATCTGGAAACTGATGGAGCCAACCGATTCGCCAACATACGACGAGCGACAACTTGTAAAGTCGTTCACAATGGTTTCTACTGCTGGCTACTATCGGGTTAGACAGAAAGGTTTCACTGAAAAAACCACAACTACACGTTTTCTACGAGTTTAATGCACAGCACTAAGGTTAGACTATCCATATACCCCAATCGTTTGTTTTGAGGTTCAAATACTGATAACACGAGATGTCAGCAAGTTCGTTGGGGCTAATACGTCGTTGTACAACCTGCGAGACACGACTACAATCCAGCAACTCAACATGAAGATTGAGGACGAGCTTCAATTCAACACAACTACCGGACAGCAATTCAAATATAAAAACATTTGCGAACAGTTTTGTCAAAACGACTGGCTGAACGCGCTGCCACTAACGGCGCTAAAACTACACATGCAGAATTTGCGCAAAAGGAAAAACAACGCACTGACTTTCCCGGAGGCAGGTGCCGATCGAATCGAAATCAAGTTTATGATAACCACATAAATTAAAAACGATTTTCAGGCACGAATACTCACAAAGCATGTGTACTTGGCGTATTCGCTGGGTCAACTAAAGCTAAACGATCAGCTTGAAGTGATCGACTACAAAATGTTCGTTTTGACTTATACCGTAAACAACAGCAACGGACTGGAGGACAGTTTCGAGCGTGAGATTCAAAAGCAGGTGAGCCGGCAGATAACTACATCAGTGGTGATTAAGGCACTGGAGACAGCATACTAGTGAACAGACGTCGACAATTCAGGTTACCGAGTTCAACGTCAAAAATACACGTGGTCTAAAAGCGGTGATGTGGTCAGATCAAACAGACGCACGTGGCCAAGACCTGATACAAGCAAAGGCATTACCGGTTTTGCCAATTACTGGCTTGATATTAGCGCTACTAGCAACGTCAACTCTCACAAGGCTTCCGCTTTCTGAAAGCCAACACGTCGAAGCACTTTTAGCAGTTGTTTGTCCATCAATGGCAACCGTGACCGCATTCGGTAGCCTTTGGCTTTTCGGCTGCCGCTACGCAAATATGCTCGTGTCCGTGCCGTTCATCATACTAAGTATAGGTACAATGTATTGAACGTTAGACGTCTCGTTGCGAAATTTTGTGATTGGCCGAGAATGAACACGAATAATGTTTTTCACTTTACTAATACAGGCATGGATGATGCGTTCATTTTACTTGCCGGTTGGAGAAATAGTGATCCATCAAAATCCATTTCCGAGCGACTCGCAGAATCAATGAGTACTTCGGGAGTGTCAATCACGATCACATCGCTAACCGACGTGTTGTGTTTCACTGTTGGCTATACCTCGACGATTCCAGTTGTCAGCTTGTTCAGGTTGAATTGCCGTTTATTCGGTGTTTTTCAATTCCCCGATGAATGGTACCAAACCGTGTTTTTCAGCCTTTACACCGCAGTTGGACTCTCGGTTATTTATCTTTATCAACTGTCGTTTTTCAACGGCACTATTGCGCTACTCGCAAAGCGGCGACAAAAACTGTCAACGTGTCACAACCCGGAAAACGAAATGCCACAAAAATACGTTGAACTGATACAGAATAGTACATTGTCGTCCAATGCCTCCTCCTTCAACGCAATTAAAAATTCGTTTTTAAAAAAGGGAAAAAAGATATTGGCCCATTTAAAACAATGCATGCTAACTTATCGACCGTTGTTGCTGCAGACATATCAAACGATTCTTGAGTAAGTCAACCGTTTAATTAACTTTAACTCGTTTAACCACACCAAGCCAATTGGCTCACTAAAATCGTTCACTCACTCAAACAACAATATAAAGTTTCATTTAGATTTATTTTCGACACTGAACACGGTTACCGACTACCATTGTTACAAATGACAGCCGTTCTGATAGCGACTGTGCACGTGGCACTATCGATATATTGTGCGTCGATTGGGCGCATCGACTTTCGCATACCAATGACTTACATTCGCCAGTCACAAATTGCAAACACTTCGCAGCTACTCGAACATTATCTTTACGAAGATGCAATGACAGTCAGCTACGTTTGCGCAAAGTATCCGGATTTTGCAAATCCTCAGGTAAGCGTATTGGTAAACAAATCGTTTTTTGTAATTTGAACATTTGCGAGTTCAAGTCGCCTGCAGAACCGCCGCCGATTCGAACAAATGATCGAACGTCTCGAAACGATTCCCCATTATTCAACCGGTCCCACTGGCACACGGCTATGGCTGCGGACGTTCACGTCGGATATAAACTTTTTCAAAAGCAACGACGACCTGGCGACCGTGGATGAGGCGTTCAGCGAGCGCAATGTGCTGCGCGATTACGCCGTTCGAGTGCCGAACGATCAGAATTGGCTGAAACTCGCCAACAACGGAAGCACGATCGACGGCTTCTGGTTCACGATTCTCTATCGAAACATGCACAGTCTGTATGACGTGCAACAATTCCTGCGCACCCGACGACATATCGCCGCTCAATTTGCCGAGTTTGACGTCGTCGGCTACCACCCGTATGACCTCGTGCCGGACGTCATCAGCGTGTGCTCGCCGAAATTGATGAAAACAACTGGTTCGCACAGATTTTCTCACTCACGTGTCGCTGTGTTTATCATACGTGGATGGCCCTTTCAATAGCGAAATCAAACGCTCAGGCATCGTTGTCAGCCTGATGTCCGTGCTGGTGTTCCTGTTCGTGCGCAACGTGGCCGCGTCGTTCTGGGTGATACAGGCGTTATTCACGGTGACGGTCGGCGTCATCGGCTACTTGCAAATCTGGAACGTCGGCTTCGACGTGACGTCGTTGGTGGCGATGCTGGTCGGCATCGGCATCAGCGTCGACTACCTCGCGCACATCACCTATCACTACTACCACAGTGTTCGAAAGTATCGAAACGACTCGGGCACACCGTCCAGTTGGCTGCCGACTGCCGACAAGCGACATTCGCTGCACGTTGCGCGCCTCGTCGACACCGTCCGCTGTGCGGGCGTGCCGATGTTTCAGGTGAATTATGTTACGACAATATGAAGTTGTTCATGTTTAGCGGCTGCACAGCAGCGGAAGCCGTTTTGTCTTTCTGGCTTTTTTGTGTCAAAATGAGTCACAAGACTAGTTTTCAAGAATGTAAATTTAGTATGTTCGAAAATTAAAAAAAAACTGAAGCCGTTTTTTACCCTGTATGAGCTAAAATGCAACATTTTTCAGGCACAAACGTCCACAATGCTGGGTATTTTGCCGCTAATCTTAGTGGACACGTACATTGTCGAAATATTCTGGAAAAGCATTGTGATTTTCACAGTCATCACAATGCTTCAATCTCACATCGTTGCTCCGTTGTTCTTCGTCACCTTCATTCCATTGGAGCCAGCGAGATTTACATACAAAAAGCTAATTTCAGAGCCTGATTTTAATTGAGTCTGTGATTCTGCTTTCTTATTTGGCGACTAACTGTTATTGTTGTCTGAACAAAACTCAACACTCGCTCGTTCAGTTAACATTCTGCGCTAATATTTTCTTTTGACCTCCTGGCTCCTGCCCTTCTTTTGCTGTGCTTTTCCCGACTGCACTTTCACAAATACAACCATTCAATGTCAGTTTTACGTTGTGGACTGTGGGTGTCAGTCCGCAGCCCACAAAGCAAAAACTTACGTTGAACATCGTTTTTGCGCATATATGCGTGACCACAAGGCAACCCAAGCACAACCATTGAGTGTTCACACGCCAACGCCGCCCAAACCGTAAAAGCAGCGCAAACCTGTTTTTCGGCAGCCAGTTTTCGCAGTCGCTCCTTCTCAGCGGCCGCAGCACGTTTCTTCTCCTCGACGCCGCGCCGTAGTTTTTCGCGATACTCGATTTCCTGCTGGCGACGTCGTTCTCGTTCTTCGCCGCGTTTTCGCTTCAACTCAGCACGTTTGCGCTGCGATGGTTTGCACATTTCAAAAATCCGCTTCAAAGCGATAAGTCCAGGTACACAGCACAAGCATTTCGCTGAAAAATTCCGTGTTCAGACAGCGAAAGAAACAAAAAAAAATCTTTACCACTCGCTCTTCTTTCTGTTTCTGGAGATACTCGATTAGCGGCGTGGTTTGCTTTGCTGACTCTGAAGAGCAAACGCAGATTGCCGACACTGCAGAATACGAGAGAAGGCAAACAATGCTTTCACGCTGCAACGCAACCTTCAAGTTCCTTGTGTTTTTGTTCGATCTCGTACAACAGACCCTCAACGGTTTTCGGTTTGTCCGACGGCCCATCTTTATCGGCGTCCAACTGTGCGACGAACGCTTTGTACTTCTCGTCTGTTCCAGTAAATCAAACGTTTTATTTGCAATCAATCAAAAACATGAAACAAAGACGGTCAAATTTTTCAAAGGCATGAAAGCAAGCAAAACCAACAAACACCTTCTTCCAGTGTGCCGCATTTCTCGTCGCGAGCTTTCGCATCGGCCGGCGTCAGCGTGGCCACTTTTTGAAACGGCGCCAACTCAACGAGCGCCATTGATTCGTTGCCTGTGTGACAATTTGCACTGGGTCACATCATCGTGCTCTATGGACTTCATCGTTGTTTATTTGAAAAAAAACGCAGAGAAAAACACAGATTTGTAATCGCCACAACCGAACCGGCTGAGTCGACAAAAACGTAGCCGTCAAAGCGATCGCGGAACGACAGAATCTCCTCTGATTTCTCAAACGCAAAATACGCCCGTGCATATGTCCACGGCGATAATCTGCAGCATTTCGAAAAGCTGATGACATTTCCAAAGCGTTGCAAAACGCAAATGGAATTAACAGAATGGTTTGTTGGAATCCTACGTTGGATCAGGTTTTACAAAAGACACCAATTTCGCCGATTGTGGCAAGGGTTGAACTTGAACGAGCAACTCTTCAGCAGTCATCGCAGATGGCAAACGACGCACTATCACCTGAAAAAGAGCCGCTTGCAAAACCAAAATTTGTTGGGAAAATTTTTTTTCAATCTTTCTGAAACAACTGGCCCCGATGCGCAATTGCAAAAAAAACCACCCTGCCCTGACTGATTCACCTTCTTTGCCAGTTTATTTGCCTTTTGCCTCGCTGCGTTGTCTCCTTCATTTTTGGATTTTGCCACGGAGGAAGCGACCGAACTTGATTTCGTTCTTGCGTTTGTTGCTGTCTGCTGCGCCGTCATCGCTGCCGATTTTGATTGAATCGCCATCGATCGATTGAGTGGCAAAAGAACGATCACATTTACACAGACATACGTGGAACATTTCTTTCCTTAATTTTTTCTGTGTTCAGTCAGAATGGTTTAGGCAGGCAGGACTAAGTACGGGGTAGACCTAGAGATGTCAAAAAAAAATTTCTATTTTTTTCTTTAAAAAAATTTTTTTTAATTTTTTTAAATCAAAGTTGTTCAGAATTTTTCAGGGAGTCCGAATATCACCATCTGAGGAGCCACCGACTTACCATATGACCCCCACTCATATGGGAGGAGGGTGAAAATTTCAGACTTGGTTTCGGCGACCCCATTTTCCCACCGACGACATCACGTCTCGTGTTTTGCCTCTCAATTCACCTCAAATAACACGGAAACAAGTTCAACAACAAACCGGTGTGATCATGCTGACGACACGAAAAAAAAAAAAAAACCACCGGCACCAAAAAAGGAAACGGCAAAAACAGAAAACCAAAAGCCAAAACCAAGTGATCAAAAAGCAAAAAAGCAAAAAAAGAGCCCAGAAAAAAAGAAACCAGAATAAAAGAAAATAAAGCGGATGAGACAAAAAATGCCAAAAAAGTAAAAAGTATAAAATAAAAATGTGTGATGCAAGCAAGCAAGCAAGCACGGTCAAGCAAGCACCGCTGAAACAATTTTGCCGTATTTACTGTTACTTATTTTATTTAGAACGCTAGATAGGACCATGAAATCATTAATTGACCGCTTAAAAAGCGGCGTTGGCAGGGAGACGTAATGTTGGTTGAGACAATTGTATGCAGCACCAATTGATAATAGAGCACCTGAACAGGAACGTTTACATGAACGACGTGGAATTACAACCGTACGGTGATGATTTGTGCGTGCACTAGCACGAGTGTTGACATCTGACAAAAGTTTCAGTTCAAAGCATGAGCCACAACAATTTACACATTTGTGTAAATACGTCAGACGATGAACGAAAACAGACTGAAAGAGTGGAACAATGTCACATCTGCTGCACAAGCTTTCATAACTTGTATCACGGCGAAAGTCACGGGTAAGCAAACGAAGAGCAAACTTTTGGACACGCTCTAGTTTTAGCCTGTCTTTATCAAAAATAGGAAAACACGGAATCATACTTGACATCAGAACTGAACGAAACAGTGAAATGTAAAGATACCGCATGGTATTGAATGAGAGCACCGAACTGAATGTACGATTGAAAGCACCAACCGCCCGTTTGACATTAGCACTGACTTTGGTGGCATTGAGGCTGTAATCAAGCATGTCATCTAAAATAACACCTAGGTACTTTGTAGAAGATACACGTTGCACATTGATACTTGAAACTGTTAGGTCAAGATTCAAGCGACGTGAAGCGCCAGATCGACCAAAAATAATTAATTTTGTTTTATTGGGATTGATTTTTAAGTGGAGTTTGTGGATTTGGTCGACCACAGCATTCACGTCGTCTTGAAGATGATCGTGACAATCAGAGTTAGGCAGCGGGTGAATGAGGCAAAGGTCATCAGCATAGAGTACAACGTTTGTACACTGACTAAGATTCAACTGAGCAACAGAATCGATGTACGAGTTAAACAAAATAGGACCAAGAATAGATCCTTGTGGAACACCACTGATACAGCGACTGACAGATGAAATTACTCCATTGCTGCGCACCGCCTGCGTCCGGTCAGATAAATAATTGTTTATAAGATGTAAGAGAGAGACCGGGAGACGGTACCGTTCATGGAGTGTTTCCATCAGCGATTTGTGCGGAAGAACATCAAACGCTTTCGAAAGATCAAAAAATACAGCAGCAACATTAGCATTTTTGTCCAGTTCACGTGAAACAACGCTATCAAAACTCAACAAAGCATCATTAATACCTCTGGACTTTCGGTAGGCAAACTGATTCTCAGAAAGTTTCGGTTCAATAAAGCTGTTTAGAATGCGTTTCAAATGAGATTCGAACACTTTTTCACACAATGGCAACAGAGAGATTGGACGATAATCATTGACATCAACAGCGGCATTTGATTTCGGAACTGGAACAGTTAAAGCATGTTTCCATTCCTGTGGTATACAACGATCACGTAGGCATCGATTAATCAGTACTGACAAAGCTGGAGCAATTGCACGTGAACCATATTGCAACATCAGACAAGAAATACCATCCGCACCAACCGATTTATTGGGGGACATCTTTGAAATTGTATCACGGACAAAGTCAACATCAACGAAGTAGCGGTAGTCAGTTTCCACAGAACACACTGGCAGTTCAAAGTTTGAGTCAACTAAGTTGAAAACTTGCGAGAAATGGTCAGAAAATGATTCAGCAATAGTAGATGCATCAGTCTGGGCACAACCAGCAGAATCAACAACCGATACAGAGTCAGCATTTAACTTTCCTGTCAAGCGTTTGTAGTTAGACCAGAATTTAGACATATTTTGAACGTTTGATAAAGACTCAGTGAAATATAGACGTTTTGCCTTTGCAACTTCTTTTTTCACAAGTTTACGACAATTAAAAAATGCAGATTTATCAACAAGCGAACCAGTAATTTTTTGTTGTTTGTAGAGAAAATTCTTTTTACTGATTAAATTACGAATCTTATTGGTAATCCACGGGTTTTTGCGTGGGTTATTAGAGATCAGTTTCTGCGGAATAGTTGTCGTTGCTGCGCTCAGAACGGTCGATCGAATCGTTGCCCACGCAGCATCAACATCGATGGCAGACGTAACCAATCGTGACAAATTGGCATTCACCAGATGAGCATCAAAACTCTCCCAGTCGGCCTGTTTATAAAGCCAAATGGAGCGTCGTGATTTGGTCGCATTTGAGTTTTGTGACTGCAACGAGACTTTGCAGGCAACGACGGCATGTCGGTTTTCCATCGGTGCAAACATTGACGTGGTGACGGCAAGTTGACGTTCCACAAAGATTTGGTCGATTGAGCGAGATCCATGCGTAACATCATTGATCACATGTTTGAGATCGAATGTCTCCACCAGCGCAGACAGACGAGTGAATTCGGGCTCATTAACGTCGATGTTAATGTCACCGGCAACAAAAACACAATCACATTGTGGACGAACAACTGCCAATAGACTAGCTAGGCAGTCTTGAAAGTCAGTCGGACGGCATCTGCTTGGCGATCGGTAGACGCAAATGACACCAACCCGAAGATTGCCGATTTTTAGAATGATGGATGCACTTTCAAAGTTGCTCACATTTGTCGCAATTGAGATAAGTGCAGCTGACTGCAGTGATGATGGTCGCAAATCAGATTTACAGTATATTGCAACACCACCGCCGTTTTCATTTCTGTCGGAGCGAAACAGTGAGTAGCCGTCTATTGCAAAGTGTCCGCAGGTTGCGCTGCACAGTTTTGTTTCTTGCAGGCATAAAACATCCGGTTGGTACGTGGCAACATGCGCAGCACATTGGTCTAACCGCGCACGCAGGCTGTTGATATTCGCACTATGCACTGAGAAATGTGTTGCCATAAGCACAAGGCTGTGCTACCGAGTGGACACGATCGGGGGGGCGTAGCCGCGTGGCTTCGTCCGAACCATTTTTCTTTGCGGTTGCGGTGTTCGCGTTGCGGTTGCGGTGTTCGCGCCCAGACCACCGAAAAACACGCAGAAGTGACCACCAGAGCAACGTAACAAGTGATACCTGAGCGCGAAAGGGGCAGCGAGTGTAATGTTGACGTGTAGACGTGAACCGGCCAATCAGCGCGCACACAGCCACAGCCCTCGTGTAGCACGCCCAGACCACCGAAAAACAGCAAAAGTGACCACCAGAGCAACGTAACAAGTGATACCTGAGCGCGAAAGGGGCAGCGAGTGTAATGTTGACGTGTAGACGTGAACCGGCCAATCAGCGCGCACACAGCCACAGCCCTCGTGTAGCACGCCCAGACCACCGAAAAACAGCAAAAGTGACCACCAGAGCAACGTAACAAGTGATACCTGAGCGCGAAAGGGGCAGCGAGTGTAATGTTGACGTGTAGACGTGAACCGGCCAATCAGCGCGCACACAGCCACAGCCCTCGTGTAGCACGCCCAGACCACCGAAAAACAGCAAAAGTGACCACCAGAGCAACGTAACAAGTGATACCTGAGCGCGAAAGGGGCAGCGAGTGTAATGTTGACGTGTAGACGTGAACCGGCCAATCAGCGCGCACACAGCCACAGCCCTCGTGTAGCACGCCCAGACCACCGAAAAACAGCAAAAGTGACCACCAGAGCAACGTAACAAGTGATACCTGAGCGCGAAAGGGGCAGCGAGTGTAATGTTGACGTGTAGACGTGAACCGGCCAATCAGCGCGCACACAGCCACAGCCCTCGTGTAGCACGCCCAGACCACCGAAAAACAGCAAAAGTGACCACCAGAGCAACGTAACAAGTGATACCTGAGCGCGAAAGGGGCAGCGAGTGTAATGTTGACGTGTAGACGTGAACCGGCCAATCAGCGCGCACACAGCCACAGCCCTCGTGTAGCACGCCCAGACCACCGAAAAACAGCAAAAGTGACCACCAGAGCAACGTAACACGTTGCGGGCAACTGACAGACGCAAGTTTAACACGTTAGTTTAGCTCAGCACGCAAGTTTTAACATGTGGCCATGTTATCGGGTATCTGAAAAACGGTCGTGTGATGTGGTATTAACCAACATCTCCGCTTCAATTGTTTAACAATATATCGCACAACTCCATTGTAGACCTATAACATACGCCAATCAACAAGATATCATGTTCATCTCATGGCCTACCGACTGAAAAACACGTTCTAAGTTGCAAGAAAACGATTTCTGAAACGATATTTCAATCCAGTTAAGTCATTTCAACGCTAAAAATTGACTCTATAAGTCATCCAAATCGAAAAACATAGAGTACGTCGGTCAAAATGACCAAATAATGACATTTACCTAAGCACACAAAAAACACCCCCCCCCCCCCCACTCGACGGTCTCTGGTGCTCTGGGGGGTGTACCCCATAGTTGTTCTAGGGGGGGCCTGGGGGGGGCCGCCCCCCCCAAAAATTTTCGAATCTATCTCTATCAAACAGGTTTTTTCGGCTCAGCTATTATCTTTCTAAAAAAATTTCTCAGCCAGCTATCTATCTGAAAATTTTTGTCTTCGAGGACATAAAATGAGTCAATTTTTGAGCAAATTTGCTCGTAATTCTTGAAAATTTCGCTAATTTTAGGTAAAATACGCGCTTATACTTGATTTTTAGTGTATTTTTAGCATTATTTTGCTGTTTTTATAGCTTTTTATTGTTTTTGCTATCTATCTATCAAATTTCAAAATTTTGACCGCCCCCCCAAAGTCACATGGCCCCCCCCGCGGCCCCCCCCCAAAATTTTCCAGCTATCTATCTACATAGTTGTTCTAGGGGGGGCCTGGGGGGGCCGGCCCTAGGGTTGTTAAACAAAAATGAAAATTTTTTTTTTGAAAAAAAAGTGATTAAAAAAAAACAAAAATGCCGATTTTTTTTTTTTTAAAAATTCGAAAAATTTTCCTCTAATATGCTCTGAAAACCTCAATTTTGGCACAATTTTTCGAAAGTTCAACAAAAATTTTCTTTGATTATACCTCGTAAAACCTTTAGCAGTCGATTTTGGGCCGTTTTACCGACTGATTTTAGGCTTCGACAACATCTGCGATGAAGTTTTTGAGCGTCCCAAAGCTTAGCCTACCATTTCCGATGCAGATAAGGTGACGATTCGCCTCGCAGAGCGTCCGATTGTGCTCGCTGCTCCGTTTGCAAGCGCTACGTTGTCTGGTTGCTGCTTCGTGTCGTGTCGTCGCGACACCATCAGAAGAATTGATCGAATTTCAAGGCGGTATGTTTGTCTTCACTTTAGCATTAGCTTAGCTGGGGACAATTAGTGACGTTTTGGAGGTCAAAACACAAGAAGAGGCATGGTGACGGTTTGGAAAAGGGGTAATTGAGGTCACCAAAACAAAATCTGCAAAGTTCCGCCATACGGGAGTCATTCGGGAGGCGCTTGCATATCATATGTGGTTCTTCGGACTCCCTGATTGATTTAGCACAACTTTGATTTTTAAAATTTTTTTTTTAAAAAAAAATTTTTTAAAAAAAAAACAAAAATGACGATTTTTGTTTTTTTTAACAACCCAAGCCGGCCCCCCCCCAAAAAATTTTCGAATCTATCTCTATCAGACAGGTTTTTTCGGCTCAGCTATAATATTATCTATCTAAAAAAAATTTTCAGCCAGCTATCTATCTAAAAATTTTTGTCTTCGAAGACATAAAATGAGTCAATTTTTGACCAAAATTGACCAGTTTTGCTCGAAATTCGTTAAAATTTCGCTAATTTTAGGTAAAATACGCGTTTATACTTGATTTTTAGTGTATTTTTAGCATTATTTTGCTGTTTTTATAGCTTTTTAGCGTTTTAGCTATCTATCTATCA